>JAAAKQ030259321.1:0-10787 GCA_010016005.3 Zanna intricata | reverse complement strand
ATATATATATATATATATATATATAAAAATTGACTCTAACAGTAAAAAATTGGTTATTTTAAAATCTTAGACGGTAGCGGTGTTCTTTGGTGGTTTGGTTTCAATTAATCATACTTCTCAGAATGGTCGACCTGAGATTGTACAAGATTACACTTCATTCACATTCATACATATCATCCTCATTCATCCTCGGAAGCAATATCTTACGGTAGTTCCGGAGGCTAAAAAGATAAAAAGAGAGACCCACCAAAGAACCCGGTGATCGTTCATCTCATCCTGTGAAGTAATACCTGACGGTGGTCCCAGAGTTTAAAAACTAAACACTTCGCCAAAGAACAATAGTATCCACATTGTAGCATTCAAAATCCATATAAAAGCAAGTGCCTCTATAAGATCCGAATATTAAAACTTTCCAATTCAAAAATCAGCTTCTTTTGCGATGATGAGTTTAAACATTGACAAACCCGAGAAGTTATAACTTTTAAATAAATAAACTAATATAATCATAACCGTTCTCAAAATAATCTTTCAAAAATATGTAAGTATTGAGATTTGATAAATGTTATTAGAATTATATGATCCTTTAGGATCGCATACCGGGAAAATACGAGGAAACATTTCCTTAACCCCTAGTATTTTCTTTTCCTTTGCGTTTAGCATTTTGGCAGAAATTTGACATCTTCAATTATTATTTAATTTACAAAATATGGAAATTTATTAAAATTAAGCTTCAATTAAATTTTAAAACCGGAAAAAAGTTCTTTTAGATCATTTTTAATTTTTATAAACCAAATAAATTTTCTCGTAGACGTATAATAGATATATAAAAGTGGAAAAATATATATGTATTTACATATATTACACAGACATATAGGATTATATTTACATATATTACACAGACATATAGGATTATATTTTATATATATATATATATATTCATGTTGTTATATATATATGTTCTCCCGAAGCAGGGATATCTTCACAAATGCTAAAGTAGTAGTTGGAACAATTTTTTATAATTAATTAATTAATTGACAGAAAAAAAATATTCTTTCTCTTATATTTTAACAGCCTAAAAATAAAATTTAATTAGCCTCAAATTTTTAAGAAAGAAAAATCCTGAAAAGTTTCTGTTTGCCGTAAGATTCGTTAAAATAATCCCGTTAGATAACTACAAATAAGTATCTTTTGAAAATGTTTAGCGTTACATTCACGCTTTGAGTTTATGTGAATTGAATTTAAAGTAGATGGACTCGTTAGATACGGAACGTAACGTAAATACAAAATGCTTTAATATTTGTAACGATGAGATAGCATAAACTAGAAAACTGAAACTAATCCGATGTTATTCAAATGTCACAAGAGAGCAAAACTGAGTTAAATTATTTGCGTTGAATTTCAGTCTTTGTTTTTAGATATATAATAAACATAGGAACAGTTTATTAGGGATAACATATTACTTTAGCGAGTAGCATTTGAGGCATTCCTTTAGGGCACCTTGTTTCAACAGCTGTCTAATATAACTGAAAACAAAAGTTCCGATGCAATGTAGAAACCTAGACGCCCTTTGTTTAAATTCATATTTGCATAGTACATTACAGAAACTAAATGATATTAGTATATTATAAAGAATCGTAGTAATGTTTTATTCGGCGTGATTAATGAATCTGATGGACTATTGAATGTCGAATAAATATAGGTCAGGTTCTTTTGTACATATATATATCTGGAGCATTATACTGTGTATTTGTCGATTTCTTTTAAGCTTAGTAATTCACTTCATAAAAACTACAACAATTAGACGGCAGTCTTGTTTATTTTACTCTTCGTAAATCACTATTCTCTTAACCTTTTTTATTTATACTATTTCATTTAAATACTAAAAATTTTCTTCAATAAAAAATATTAAGAAAAATAAAAAATTAAATGTGACAATTTTTCGGCTTATCTGAATTTAAGACCGTTTGAATTTCTTGAAAAATCGTTTAACATATTAAATGATGAATTTTTAGCTTTGGTTTCCCACGAAGAATCTAGGTGTTAATGGATTTGTGGAGTTCTAGTAATTGATACTTTTTCATATATCAGTTATTTAAATTAGGAATTCAAATTTTTAAAAAGTAAAAAGTAGTTCAGAGATAAATTTAGTACGAAAAGTAACCCGTTTTACAAAAGGAAAAAATGGAAAAAATTACAAAAAGGATATGCTTAATCCGTAAATATTTTTTAATGATACAGGTTAGCGATGCAATTTTAATCTATAAAAATTAACCATTGGTAACGGGAAAACCGTTTTTCCAGAAAAATTAAAAGTGATAGACTATATATAAGTAAAAACAAATTATCAAGAACTCAAAAGTTTTACTTGAACAGTGGAGGATGGAAGAGGGTATGGTGTAAGGAACCTTCTTCACGACAGATAACGGCATAATAATAACACAATATTTGCATGTCTCACGCGAGGTTAAAAGGTCCGACTTTACCTAATAAGAGCATCATCAACTCCAGGGTTGACTTTTGTTGCTGCCACCGGATCGGCCCCACAAGAAAAGCTCTTCCCAACAAACCGTTATATATTTGCTTTTTCATTATATATTTGCCGTTATGTTTGAATATTAATAATTCGGTAAATTCCAACCACAAATATTGAGTGATGTCTCATTTCGTTCAGTGCCAGTCTTCTACTTACTTACCTACCTTATTTTTTTCATTATAAATTATTCATATAAAGAAAGTTGAATAAAAGTATGATTAATGCCCCCAGAAAACGTACAATAATACATGTAAAAATATGACCTAACATTTGACTAATACTTATTTCTTCATTGTCCTCACAAATTTGGGAGTTTTTGATTGAAAGATTTACCACTTATTGCCCGTTTCCATGTAATATCTATTTCAGTCAAGGCTGATGATTTTTTTTTTTTAAATAAAAAGAAAACTTGCATTCATTTTGGAAAGTTTTATTAGAAAACATATATAATAATGGATAACAGCGTTGGTAAGCTATGGATGATTTTTAAATAAACATAAGATTAAATATTTTGGACAAGATTTGAAGATGTACAATAACTCCTAATTGGCACCATTTATTAAATATGTGGAATGGAAATCATAATTGTAATTTCTATCCAGAAATTTTTTCAAAGATCCTTTTTTTAGATATAAAATTCATACTCGTAATAAAAATTACTTTTAATTATTCTTTTTTAATTATTTGAGTCATTTAGGAGTATTCCTTAAAAATGACCAACAAAAAAATGCAAAAATAATAAACAAACACTCACATCGGATAAAAATAATGATGAAAGATGGTTTATTAGATGGGTAGTCGATCTTATTTTTAGAATACCATCGGACCTTTATACGGACATAAAGTCGTGTTATATTAAACAGTGATGATTCTTGAAAATTATATGTAATATTGCGGGCGGAGAACCAAAAAATATGTTGAATAATTGCCGCCTTGGTGAAGTATCTCGGTTAGGTTTAATTATTCTGAATATAGTTAATTTGCCCACGGGCCTAATCTAGTGGTTAACGCGACATCGCAAATTAGCTGATTTCGAAGCCGACATTTCTAAGGTTCAAATCCTAGTAAAGGTAGTATTTTTATTCGGATTTGAATACTAGATCGTAGATATCGGGTGTTCTTTGTGGTTGGGTTTCAATTAATCACACTTCTGAGGAATGGTCGACCTGAGATTGTGCAAAACTACACTTCATTCATATTCATACATATCATCCTCATTCATCCTCTGAAGTAATACCTTACGGTAGTTCCGGAGGTTAAACAGAAAAAGAGGGAGAATGTAGTTAATTTTTCGCTGGTTCATTTACACAAATAAAAAGCCTTATTTCAATTGATCATACAAATTATATTTATTGTTATCTTCTTACTGTAATTCACATTAACAATCACAATTTGAATCTTTGAATTATTGGAAGAGACCGACGGATTCTATTGCGGAGCCAACTTATACAGGGTGTATAACTATACAGGATGTATACAGGGTGCCAACTTATACAGGGTGTATACCCTGTATAGTGAGGATGAAGCCGAGAGAACCGCGAGGAGCTATGTGAATTGTACGGAGCGGAGTGAATCGTCAAGAGCTGGGTGAATTGTACAGACCTCAGTGAATCGTCAGGAGCTGTATCTCAACAAACAGTAGCAAAAAAAAAAATCATTTTTCTATAATTAATTATCCGTATTTTGAAGAAAAAATTTAGTACTGAATAATAGAAGAATTATCAGCGATTAAAATAAGATACTGTTGATTTTTAAACATTCTTTTTATTATTCGCAATATCTAATCTGAAACATATGGCAAAAAAAATATTGCAGTTGTTATACTCAACGTTAAGCGATTAGCGAAAACTTCGAATGGTTCATTGTCGTGGGGAGGGGATTTCTATTGAACGCTACCGATTAAGAAAAAGAAAAGGGCGACCTGCCCAGGGATGGGATAGTGAAACAAGACGAACAAATATGTCGGAGGAGTAGAGTCTCTGTTTTAAATTTGACATGCTTGAGTTTTAAATTGTAATAAGGATTGGCATTTTTTAATAGCATTATACTTGAGTTATTGGCCAAAAAATCACACCGGATGCTTCATGGCTCTTCCAGATAATAAATGTTCCACCATCAGTTTCTTGGGAAATCGGAATAATTTTATCCGAGATTTATATCAGCACGATTCCCGAGTTAAATTTTATTTTTCAACGGTTGGGTTTTTAGTTTAGATTCTTAACATTCACAGAAAACAGTTTTTTCAAGTAAATACTTGGATGAGCCAGAAAATTATGAGTGTAAAATAATGTAAGGAATGATAAATAATACACCGGGATGTAAACTGAATGATTGATGGATGAATGTGAATGAAGTGTAGTCTTGTACAATCTCAGGTCGACCTCTCCTGAGAAGTGTGGTTAATTGAAATCCAACCACCAAAGAACACCGGTATTTACGATCTAGTATTCAAGTCTGTATAAAAAATAACTATCTTTACTAGGATTTGAACCTTAGAACTCTCGACTCCGAAATCAGCTAATTTGCGATGTCGCGTTAACCACTAGACCAGGCCGGTGGGCTGTGTATCAGCCCACTGGTCTGGTCTAATGGTTAACTCGTCGTTGGAAATGAATTATTTTTATAGTTGATTTTCGAAGTCTAAGGTTCTGAAGTTCAAATCACAGTAAAACTCAGTTGCTGTTATACACATTTGAATACTAAACAGTGGATACCGGTATATTTTGGTGTTTGGAATTTAATTAACCATACGTTTCAGGAATGTCATCCTGAATCAGAACAAGATTACACCTCATTGACATGTCATACATAACATCCTAATCTCATTCACCGTATGGGAGTGTTATTTATTGTTGACTGGTTGAAAGATTGCAATATACTCATTATGAAAATAAAATAATGATAATGAATCACATGAAAAAATGTTATTGAAAAAATATTTGTTTCTATCTCAGGATTACGTACATTTATTTTTTTTTAAAATTAAACAGTCGAACGGTTTCTTTCGAATTTTTTACTCAGAAAATTGTGTCTCATATGAAGGGGAATTAAATAAATAAAATAATATTGATGTCGGATGTAGTATGAAAAATTCAAAACATAATAAATAAAAAAATAAATTTATTTATAGTAAGCAGACGATGTTCAGATAATTATGTTTCTTTTTTACACAAACTGCTGACGCCATAATCCATAAAATCTGTTGTGGTCGCGTCTTATTTAGTTGTTTTTCTTTATCTCACTCAACTTTCTTGTTAAATTTACTTTTTCATTGCTGAATAATAATTTTCTGAAGTAGCAGATTGAAATTTTTTATGCTATAAATAATCCTTTATTTTTTATATTATTTTTGTAGGGCAGCTTAAGCTTATCTGGTAGTATAAATAATTAATGTATAAAAATCCGTTGCAAAATATAAAATTAAGAAAACATTATAAAGTTACAAGAATTTCATAAGATAATATTTATGAGATAAAATTCTAATTAGTTTTCAATATATATTCCTTTAAATAAGACATATTAAAAATATAAAAACATTTGTTATAAGATAAAAATGTATTTTTTTAAAATCCATATTAATTATGTAAACAAAAACATATGCATTTAAGTATAATAAAGTAATACGTTTTTTAAAAATATTTTAATGAGTATTATTTAAGAATTCATTGACAGAGTAAAATCGTTTCTTAATAAAAAAAAAAAAGACGAAAACAATTCTGTTATCTGGTATCTAATACATGGAAATTGTTATTTTTTACTTCCTTGTGCAAAGTAAAGGAAGTTCCTTGCGTGAAAAATTTCGGTTTTCAAATTTCAACGGAAATATCCATTTTGACTAGTTTCGGCCTTACGTTTGTACGTCATACTTACGTATGTATCTCGCATAACTCAAAAACAATTAGCCGTAGAATGTTGAAATTTTGGATTTAGGACTGTTGTAACATTTAGATATGCACCTCCCATTTTGATTGCAATCAACTGAACCAAATGTATAAAAAAAAAGCCCAAAATCTTCAAAAATTTGGATTTCAGACTTTTTCCTAACTGCAGTAATAAGCCCTCATTGAGAGCTTTTCAACGATTTTTCATAAGTGGTACTTATTTTCAATGGTTCTAGAATTATAGCCAAATAAAATTATAATTAATGAAATATTTGATTTTACAAGGGAAGGCACATCGTTTCGAATCGATTTATCTTTTCTTTTTTTTACCTTTTTTTAAATTTAAATATATTGATTTATTAATATGTATTAAATTCTGATTGTAAAAAACGTTTTAAAATAAATAATAATATTATAAAGAAAATGAAAAAAAATCTGAAGTTGTTAATGAAGTTAAAACTATGTACTTTTAATTTTTTTAAATGTATATATGTGATTTAATAGGTGTACAAGGAATTAATCTGTCATCTACAACAGATTTCTGCCTCATCGCTATCGCCCATTAGTGCAAGCACCGACGAACAGCAGCTCCGCAGGGGACTGTTCCCCAGCCCAAATTAGTCCTAGACCAAATACGGACGTCTTCCTTGCAGCCAGCCACCAGCAAACGTTTAGACTGGAAAGCCAAGGCATACAGTAGACACAGGAAGAGATATATTGAAAGTACAGGGCATTACAGACACAAATACGTAAACGTAAATAAATTAAAACGCCAGTGGATTCGGATGCAATAGACCGGGAAACAGAGGACAAGAAACACAGTATGAGATACATGGAAGTACAGACATTAAATACGCACAATACATAAACAGGAAACACAACAGGACATGACATAAGTAGTTTCAGATGCTGCAGACAAGACATACAGCAGGCACAGAAGTAGGTACATAGGAAATACAGACGTAAATATTCGTACATACACAGAAACAGAAATAAAGTAAATTAATATACAGATAGATTTAGATGTAATTGACCGAAACATACAGTACTGATAGGTAGGTACACATGAAATAGAGACACAGATGCATTAAATAAAAATTTAATAAAGATGAAAGTTAGAACCTTACGTGAAAAGTATGGTCTGAATTTTTTTTTTTTTTTTTTTGTTTTTTACAAACGAAATCACATTGTTCATCCTAAAATAAATTTTTATTTAGCATATATTAAAATACTCTCAGTAATGTAAGTAAATTATATTACGTAGTAATAGATAAACTCATAGATTATTAACCCAGTAACAATGTTGACCGATCGCCATTCTTCTAAGTCTTCTCCGCTCAACCATTGCCAACATTGATGTCTTTTGTGAAGCCAACGCCAGTCCTCTCTATTGCAACCACTCATTCACCATCGCCATTGCTTCGTTGGCTGTCTCCTCCACCTGTTCTTCTGTACGTCCAAACACTAACAGGGCCAGGTCATCTGCGTATGCAACCGGCTGCGTATCCCCAGGAAAGGCTACCCGCAGCAGGCCGTTATACGCGACGTTCCATAAAAGTGGACCCAAGACCGAGCCTTGCGGGACCCCTCTGAACAAATTGAATTTCTCAGAGACCTCTTTCGTCTCTACTCTGAGAGTACTGTCCTTCAGGTAATTAAGGTAATTATTTACTACAGCCAGAAGGTTATCACATATCCCTCTGGACCGCGATTCATCAATTATCACTTACCTGAGGACGCTGTTAAAAGCGTTCTGGACGTCCACTAACTTAATTTCACCGTAGTCATTTTTTACTATAGAATAAGCTACAAGAATTATACTTGTAATAGGCAGAATAACGAAATTTTGGATGCGGGTATAGAGTAAATTTTTAAGGGCATAATTTGAGCAAAAGACATTTCCGACGAATAATTTCATTTGTAACAAGTAATTTTGATTCCAAATTTGTTATATTTTAAATATGATCATAATCAGTTGTGGGAAGGAGTAATTATATAGATTTAATTTTTGTCAATTTTAACTGTTAATGTTGACAAATTCGTTTACCTAAGTCGATTAAAGATAAATCTTAGTTCTAATACGATAATTCTTCCTAAGGGCTACTATAAAACTAAATACACATGAAGCATATGGAATAGTTTGGTGCAAAGCAAACGTCTTTTACTTTCTCAAATGAAAATCTTAACTTTCATTTAATCAAACTTTATGCGGTCAGATAGTTCACTTCGTGTGAGGACAATTGTAACATGCATATCAGTTGCTATGGTAACAGTGATGTGAGTTAATTTGATTAAAATATTTTGCAATTTTATTTCTTCTTGTTGACTGAGGAAATGCGTTTGCATCTGTGTTTACTCTTGATTATGAAGTTAATCGTCTTTTTATTCTATAATTTTTTTAAATTGGAAAATAAAATGTAAATTTGTATAGGGTAATTTAAATCTTTAAAAAATATCATTCTCCGATAAAATAAAAATATCAAACAATCTTATTAAGTTTTATATAGGAGAAATTTTATCAGAAAAAACTACTAATCTTTCTATTTTTTTTTTTTTTCATTTTACAGAACAAAGAAAAAAATTATTCCGCTTTCTTCATCCTTTTCCTTAATCTTTGTGTATTCTTTGAAGTACCATTAGAGTACTTGGAAGTGATGTTTATCTAGCTACTTAAAAAAAAAAATTTCCTCTAAATTCTCCTCCTCCCCAAAAAAATCAAAAAAGTTTCATTTTATTTATTGCATATTTTTTAAAGATTTTTTTTACCTTCCGAAGCACAGTAGTAAGTAGGCAAGTGGCCCAAAAAAATACTTTTAGTTTGCAATATTAGTGATGGGGGCTGATCAGATTTTAAAAATACGAATTTTTTTAATTAAAAAGATTCTTCTTTTTAATTTATATAAAATTTAAGTTACAGTAATATTACAATAAAATTTCATCAAATTCATCCCCTCTCCCAAAAAAAAGGTATATCTAAAGATTTATCATGCACATGATAGAGATCTTAAAACTTTTATCGTTCATTATACATGAAAAATAATTATAATAATTTTTTTATGATATTTTTACATGCAAAATTTTTCTTAGAATTTAAAAAATCTCTCTATTATTCTGTTGTGTTTATACAGACAAACTGCTTTTTTTTCTTTTTTTTACGATAGCTACGATATTAAGAAAAAATATCTATACTAAAGCTATAATTTATTGTATACCTAAGGCTACCTCCTGTCTACGTGACAGTGAATAATGACACCGGGCTTATTGGGTTACTAAAAATAAATAATTTTAAATGAAAATTTAATATAGTAGTTATAAATTTAAATAACCATATTTTTTTAAATATATAAATATGAACAGTAATATTACAACTATTATCGCTTTCATGTTTTTCCATAATACATTGATTATAAAATTTGTAATTTTTTTACTGCATTGATTTACTCACAATCTGTGCCTTTTTTCAAATATAATTTTTCATAAGATTATAGCTTTTATTATTTCATATTACTGGTTTATTAACTGCGTTTGCAACTTAATAGTTCGTTTTACAATGCCGATAAAAAGTCCAAGGAGATTTTTATTCCATGGTTTTTTTTTTTTGTTTTTGTTTAACCTCCGGAATCACAGTTAAGTATTACATCAGAGGATTAAGATGAATGATGTGTAGCGTGTGTGAAAATGCCATGCCTGACCGGGATTCGAACCCGGGACCACCGGATGAAAGGCTGAGACCCTACCACTCGCGCCATGGAGGCCGGCTTTATTCCATGGTCCGTATTTTTATTAATTCACTATAAATTAATTAATTATAAATTTCACGAAATTTTATTTTATAATATAAAACTGAAAGTTTGTTTATTGTTCTTATTGTTTTTATTTATTTATGTTTTTTTTTTTTGTATCTTCTCGCATCACGCGAGAACCAACCAACCGATCAGTAATTTATAGAACACATTTGTGTATCCTAGGGAAGGTTTTAAGCCATAGATCGAGATCCTGTCCCCCTTGCGGGTTAGGTTTTGAGTTATAGAAAAAAAAAATTAAATAGAATGGAAGAAATCTAATATTTTTCCTGCAAAATTTTAATTATCAATAAGTAATCAGACAGATCTTTTTAATAGTTTTTTTTTCAGTTACGACTGCCTTCGTTTGAAAATTTGATAGCGAACTGCTCATTACCTCCTAAAGTATGTTTATTGTAAAATTTCCGTAGGACTTTTATAAGTCAAAAAATAAAATCAATTTTTTATGAAACACATGCGTGCACACGCACACACACACATATTTAACACTTTACCCCAACCATGGTTCCCAGATACGTAATCCCAACCACCGGTCTATGAGACCGGAACTTTGATTTTGATTTATTTCTT
>JAAAKQ030259309.1:0-27896 GCA_010016005.3 Zanna intricata | reverse complement strand
ACACACACACACACACACACACACACACACACACACACACACACACACACACATTATTTATAAATATTTATAAAACGGATGTCACCTAAAAATGCAAATTATTTAAGATATTCTGACTTTCATAACATAATTAACTTACTGAAGATATGAAAATTTAAAAAAATTATATTCCACTTAGATGATGTCTTGCCATAGAAAGTGATTATTGATTTTTTTTTAGTAATCTACCAAAGTATTTTTAATAATTTTGTATTAATTAATTTTGCAGAAATCTGTGTGTTCGTATTAGTGTATGTGGATGTGTATAGGAAAAGAGATAGAAAAAAGAGTGCGTATTTATACATATATAAAAGGCTGACTGTATAAGTATGAATATGAAAGAGTTGAAGAAGGATTAAGTAATTAAATAAAACAAAAAAAAAAAAAACAATAAAGATAAAACTTGAATTACACAGTCGGAATTTTTCGTTCTAAATTATCTATTACTAATAATAAATAATTTATCTAAATTATTAAGTTTAAATATTTATAATATTGTTAATAAATTAATGGGGAGTATTTAGATTAATACAGTATTTATAACGATTTACAGAAAAATGTTTATTTAAAATATCTAAATTAAACTGTGCTAATAATAGATTTATATTTTCCTCTGACACCTTTTTCCGGCGCAACTTAAAACATCTAAGTTAATAGTAATTGTATTTATGTGTTCAATAATGATGGAGTTCGTGCTTGGAAGCACGTGCTACTATTGCATTGCGTACAACGAAAAATATATTATTAATGTAGAAACAGAAGTATTTTTAAACATAGCGAGTAAATTGAAGTATTATAAGGGCTTTTAATATTTTATTTGCTTTTTAGCGAGTTACTTCCTGATACAATCTAAATCGTTGTTGCATCAGCAAATTTACCACCTGTCAGTGCTATTCAAGTGGAAATTCAATTTCATGATACCGGTTGTTCACGGATGAATCTATGCTATATTGAAATGTCAAACTATAACTCCTATTCTATATTTTTACTTCATGAACTATGATTTCTTTCTTTTTCTATAAGTTTTCCATTTTGTGATCGAATGAACAAATAGCTCTGAAAATGTGTGCTCCGAGTTTTCCTTATGTATCATCATTATTTTCTGTTTGCGGACGTTCTATAATTTAATTCGATGCAGATTAAATAAATATATGATAATATATAATAATTTAATGTTAATAATATGGCAATATACGGTTCAATAAACAATACATTGTTCGTTTTGGTACATTGAAAGTTTCAAATTTTATTACTAAATTTGAAACTATAATTCGGAAAATATATTTTACATACTAAATATTTAAAAAAAATATATTACACCTGTTGATGTTTCTAAGTTAATATGTAAGTAATCATGTTTAGAGCACAATGCTTTTCAATAAATATTTCTAGATGCAGTATACTTATTTGAAGGAATTTTAGTTGTATAGCGTAGCTGGTTGCATCTTCTACATTAAAAAAATCAATCTGGAATCAAGTGAATTGTCGCTATCTGAAAGTTAAACTTAACCATTTAGTTAACTTTATCAGAATATCAGAAAAAAACATTAAAAATATTCTTTTGTCCTCATTTTCTGTATGTTTTAGCTATACAAACTTAATAAAAGGTAAATTTTACATTTATTTGCTCAAAGCTTTATTTTTTGGTTGTTTCTGGTTTTTTTTTTTAAATAAAACCAGAAGAAAGTAGTAAAAAATATTTAATTGCTGTAATAAATAACAGACAGATTAGTTTCTAATTTAAAATCATGTTCATTGACAGAATTAGTTTTGGAATAAATATACTAAACGATACCGTTGTTCTTTTTTTTTTATTTATTTGGTAGGAATATCTGTTTGTTTAGATTTCATTTGGAATTATATTCTCTAACCTTTCTCTTTGTAATGTCATTTCCCTTCATGCATTGTACTACTTATAGCAGAGAATTTAAGGAAATACGCTGTTAATACTACAGAACAATCTTTTTTCTTCCGTTTGCGATTTATTTAACAGTCTTTTATTCGTATCTTTAGTTTATCTAATAAATTAAATATAGATTATTACCTAGTAAAATCTTCAGTTCTTATTAGTTAGTAGTTTTTCTTTTTAATAATTTGAAAAGCAGCTTATGTTTAATTTTTGTATTTCTTGGTAGTATTTTTGTATAATACGAAAAATGTCATGCCGGACCGATATTTTTTGGCTTTGCTATGAAAAACTAAGACACTTCATTCCATCACGTAGGTCGGAAATTTTTTTATAATTACAATATACCAACTCTGTCTATCACTAGCGTTTGCCTTATCGAATTTCTCGAATAATATTTTCCCTTAATATATTAATCGTTAATAATTAATTAACGTGCTCCACTGTTTATGAAATTGCGTTTAATTACAGGAGTATCAATGAAACACTATTTGTTTTCACAAAGTGTACTAAAAAAAATTGATTACGTAGAGAGAAAATACAAACACCCTTTTAGTGGGTGCTCTTCATTGGAATGTGCACCATAAAAACCAAAAAAATAACCAAAAACCATGTGCACCAAAAACATACATACATATATATATGTTTTTGTGTGTGTGTGTGAGAGTGTGTGAGTGAGTGTGTGTGTTGGCCCACATGCGTTTAGTTTAATAAATTAAACGGTAAATGAGTTTACCTTTCTGAAAATAAAAAGAAGTACTTTAAAAGTAACTGTTCTTTATAAATGTAGAAGTATAAATCAAAGAGGTACAACAAATAAAATATAAAAATTAGATCAGTCATTCCTCGGAACAACTACAGGAGAAACATAGGAATATGGCAGTAACAAATTTAGGTTGTTGCAGGTGCTTTTTAAAGCGATATTAAAAAACAAAAAGTAAATAAAAATGAATATAGAATCACACGATAGTTTTACCGGAGTGGAGAAATTATATTAGTGCCGCCTACGTGAATAGCATTCTTTATAAGCTGAAAAAGATGACAGATTGAAAAACGAATTTCAAACTTCAGTTGGGCATTTTTCTTCAAATTTGTTTCTTGTTAAAGCATAAAAAATTATTTCTTAAAACTCAAGATTGTATTACGGGATTATTTTTATTTTTATTCTGAAATCGTACTTTTAATTTTCTTTCATTCTTATGCAATGTAATAGTGATCTTAAAGTTAAGAAGGTTGTGAGTTATCAACCTGTATTCAAGCTTATCGTATGCATGTCTCGTATATGTAGGAGAAAACTTATATTTAAGGTATGGTGATAAATTATTTTAATGTTTACCACCCATTTTGTGAGCAGGTGGATTTTATTCGAGCTATTCGTACTACTTAGTCGCTTGTAATATTCTTTTGTAATTTTGGGAACAGTTCTTTTGGTTGCTAATTTTAGAGGAAGAAAAGAAGTAAGACGATACCGCCCATAAAATATATTTTCCTGTAGAAAGTTTTATTCTTTTCAAGCGATAATCTTCTTTAGCATAATCTTCTTTAAGCGATAATCTTCAATTCTTCTTTAGCATCTAATATTTTTTTATTAAAATTCTTAAAAATAAATATCAATCAAGTAGATCCGTTTGATTAAAGATTAATTTAAATTCTAAATTTTACGTAGTGATTAAACTAGCTTCATCCCTCACAAAATTAATTAAAAATTTGACAGAATAAATATCCAGAGTAAGAAAATCAAAATAGAGCTCTGTCATTGTTACCACGCAGCTAAAAGTAATTGTTAGTAGTCTTTAAACTTGAATTATACTTTTGTCTTTCTTTGAGTGTAGGTTCTTCTTTCATTATTTTCACTGGCTTCTAAGAAGCATTTATTAAATTTCTAATTGTCGGGTAAGTGAATAATAGCTTATCTCTACTTATCATAGATATACATATGCCAATTCATTTTTTATGAATTTTGAATTGCGTAATCTCAGTCTATATGCAAGGAGAAGAATGTAATTACCCCTTCGTTTGGTACATATACCTAGTTATTTTTTATTTCATATAAAAGTAAAAAATAATTTAATTAAAACTGTGGATTTTATTGTTTTGTTTTTTATTAATGAGCTTTCTTACTGCGCATTATTAATTTCTTTAAATGTTTCTGATGCAGATTTTTTTATTTGCATCTGATTAAAAATAGTTCAAATAAGGAATTATTTCATAAGACTATTGTCTTACTTTTTTCATTGTATCATCTCTCTAACCTTAAATTTATAACTTTAAAGTTGAGGTGTCGTGGAAATAATTTTACTTTTAATAAATTAACTAGCAATATGAATATTTCTGTTGATATTATGACCTATATGTTTTAATCAGTATTATATATTATTAGTTATTTTAAATAAATATAAACCTTTTGGTTTAAACGATTTAGTTGCTGTATTAAAACATTCAGAAATTGTAATTCATAAACTTCTTATTTAATATTTCAGGATTTATTATAAACCAGTTATTTAAAAATAGTTTCTTACTACAACGCTGCGCCTTTTGAAGTATTTCGTATTCGCAATTATTCATGTTACTAATGTAAGAGATATACCAAAAGAAAGAATTATCAAAACGTTATGGTGTAAAATGTCTTGCCAATAAATAAAATGTTAAGAATTTAATGAAATTATTTCCACTAGATTTTAATTATGAAACCATCATCATTACTCCTTAAATATAATAGTGCTGGCGCCCTGTTAGATTATTTGTAAATAAGAAGTAAGCGGCTGGCCTCCGTGGCGCGAGTGGTAGCTTCTCGGCCCTTCATCCGGAGGTACCGGGATCAAATTCAGGTCAGGCATGGCATTTTCAAACGCTAAAAAAATTGTCATTCATTTCATCTTCTGAAGCAATACCTAACGGTAGTTCCAGAGGTTAAAGAAAAAGAAAAAAAAAGAAGTAAGTTGAACACAATCACTTTTTATCTACACTTTTTTTTTACATGTAGTATTGCTCTTCAAATATGCTATTAAATGATTAAGTTATGAGTACTTGATTGTTTTCAAAATTCCCATTTTTAAGTTATAATGTTATAAAATCTTTGTAATAAAAATAAACATTATTTTTAATAAACAATTTTTTAATTAGTTTTAACAAAACATTATTATTTTTTTTTAATAATGTCTTTTAAACATTGTTTTTAATAAGTGTGTCTTACTTTTAATTATATTACCATACAATATTATCTAATAATAAATTAAATCAGTTTCAATTTACTTGATTTTTAATTAATTTTTATTTTATGATCAAGATTACATCATATTGAAATTTCTTTTAGAAACCTCTTTTGAAGATCTCTTTATATAAGGTGTTGCTTGATTAACGCCCAATTAAAAATTCTGAGAAACAATTTCTCCCCCCCATACGCTCTCATAACAAATACTCTTTTAAGTTTCAAATAATTTCAATAAAATTTACACGTTCAATTTTTTAGTAGTTATTTTTTTAGTATAATTCTTTTAAAGTAGTTATTTTACACAAAATATTTTTTTACAAAAAAAAATTGTCCGCAATCCATCCTTTTGCTACTTATATTACATTGAAACTATGAATCATTATTTTATAATTTTTCACTTATTTCACTATTCTGAAATTAAAATAGAAAAAGAAATTCTAAATTATACGCTTCATTAGAAAATGACTAGCTGATTAAGAAAATACCATATAGCAGATGCCAAAAAATATCACTTTTCATATATTGTTAGAAAAATATAGTTGAATAGCATGATAATACAAAAAAGCGTCTGTCCAGTTGCTTCCAATTCGACACGTCCCAGCTCTACTTTGTTACTAAAACGAGAATTTTTTTTTTATTATAAAAAATCTTTTTTAACAATCAAATTTTTTTCCGTTGGATGTAACTTTTGATGATTCAGTAGGTGTTTTTTTTTTACATTTTTTGATTTAATAAACATATTCTAAGACTACACGTTTATTTTAATGATTACAGAAATTAATTTTAATATGATTTCAACAATAATTGTATTAATAATAAAAAGTGGCTAAGCACCCAAAATATCAGGATATTAAAGTTGCTTAAATTATCGGATCCAAAATCATATTTATAATAAAAGATAAAGGTACACATACTGATGCGATTATTATTTATTTATCTATACATATGTCTATTGCAGCTTACAGAAAGTTCCAGAACAGTGACATTTACTAAAATACTTACATTACACTTTTAATTGAGAATTATTAAAAATCAAAAAAGCAAAAGGGAAAAATCAGTCCATGTGATCCATTACTATAACAATAATTTATAAGTTTTCGTCAACTGTTTACAGGTAGATCTAAGTTCTTATTTATTTCATTAAACATAATTAAATTACGCATAAAATTATTAAAACGCAC
The DNA here is from genome assembly GCA_010016005.3 of Zanna intricata. NCBI lineage: Eukaryota > Metazoa > Arthropoda > Insecta > Hemiptera > Fulgoridae > Zanna > Zanna intricata. The sequence continues at coordinate 21,559 of JAAAKQ030259309.1, read as the reverse complement.
ATTCTTGATTCGGAAACCTAAAGTAACACATTAACACGCAACCAGCTGCAAGGAACCTGAAAGAGTTACATTTATTACTATCAGATTATTAAAAATTCTATGAATTACTATCAAGTTGGATAGCCCCCTCTTAATCTGGAAAAAAATTGACGAAAAATTTATTTTTCTAGGACTCCTTGAAGAGGCCAAAAACAGGGTATATTCAGGGTTGTAAGTATATTTAATACATATCTCAAAAACTTATTCTGCACAGTCTCAATCTCTTGAAAACATTTCTGTTGACAAGGCCTCCATATGACTACCTCGTACTCTAATGCACGTACTTCTAAGGTATATACGATTTAATAATTACATAATTATGAAAAAAATATTGTGGCTCATCACAATATTAAGATTTCTATTTCCCTTATTTATTATTTTACGTATACTCGTATATTTCTTGTATGTAAGACAGCGATGAAGCAATACTGCGAGGTCTTTATTATCTACTAGTTGTTTGTTGTTTATTACCTGTAAACATTATATTGTGGTTTACGAATGAAAAGTATTACTTTACATTTGAACACATTTAATCCCAACTTATTAATTAAACTATATACCGTTACATTGTCAATATAAATCTGGAAGAGCCTTTAATTAACAATTGACTGGTCTATAAAGTTTTGCGCCAGCTGCAACAAAAAAAAAAAAACATACATTTATTAACAAATGAAGGAAAATCGATATTAAACGTAAGAAAAGGTACAAGCCCAAGACGCTTTGTGGCTGCTATACTTTGTGGCTGTGACTCTTGCACTGCTAGTCAATGGTGTAGATACTTCGTTTTTGAAGGCGATATACAAGGTAGCATTCAAATGATTTGAAGAAGCATTCAAATAATTTTCTACGACGGCTGTCAAGTTGTTTAGAAACCTAACTTACTGAAACCTTTTTAGCAGGACCGTATGATGGATTCTGTCAATTGCCTTTTTAAAAGCAAGAAAGGTAACTACTGGTTGAGAATTAATAACCAAATCCTATAACATTCCGTGAAAAAAAAATGAAGACTCAATGAAGCAGAACGGTACAATGATGAGGGACAACAAGGCATTTAAAAGTATCAAAAGTTTTCTTTAAATTATATGTTAAAATAATTAACTAATTTCTCTCTTTTTGTTGCTAATCAGCAATCGGTTCCTAAAATATGTTTTGAAATCAAAAGTAAATCGAAAGAGAAATTATGACAAGAATGAAGGCCATTCAATGACAGCCCTCGTTGAATAATAGAACATTCTAATAGATAAAAAATAAAAAAAACAAAAAACAGTACTTCATGAAATTATAAAACCGAACAGTAACAAAAATAAAAATAAGAGTAATAATAAAACGACAAACAAGAAAAACAGATCGCTAATGTTAAGCAGATATTAAGGGAACAAAACAATAATAATAAATCAGACAATAAAAAGTAATATTGTCAGTACTAAGATCTGATAACCAATATCTGAATGTCAGAGAGTAGCAACGTCAGTAGTTAGTAATATTCTTAGAATTTAAGGGAGTAAAAATGATGATAATAGATCACAGAGCAATAACAAGAACAATAGGTATATTTAATATAATGCAGATTACACCAAAATACTACCTTACGGTAGTTCCGGAGGCTAAACAGACAGAGAAAGATTACACCAAAATACTAAAAAATAATTTGATATACTCGTACAGCACCGAGGTAGTAGTGATAAAGATTGAATTATCAACGACAATCCGTCTTCAAACTTGTCTCGAATCACTGAGGTCCAGCACATGACATCTTTTCAGTCCTTTAAAGTCATTATTGTTATCCAATAGGTTTACAGCAAGATGGTTATCATATATATTCGTATTTACTCGTGATATTTAAATCATAAGCAATCTTCGAATTTCTTTCTATACTTAGGATATCTGGGAATAGTTGTGAGTTTAATTGTTCGTTGTGGACCACGGTGTATTTTTTGTAACCCTCAGGATTTTATTTTGAAAACGCTGGATCACTTTAATGTTCCCAACACAACTAGTTACCCACAGTTTTATACCTCAAGTCAAAATTGATTTTAAGAATGCTTCGTGTATCATTAACTTTCTCAGAGAGATATTAGACTAACTTAAAGGAAAAAATATACAAAGAATTGTTTTTTTGAACTTACGGTAAATATTTTTGTTTATTTAAATATTTTGTCGTTTTAAATTGGGAAAACTAAAAGCAAAACAAAAAAAAAAAATTGGAAGCGTCATTTATCGTCATTTTTATCCTACTGTCCTGCAGAATACAAAACTGTGAAAAAATTCTGGAGATTTTGTGAAGTTTAAAAACTTGTCATTTTTTTTTGCTATTGAAAAAAAATATCTAAAAAAACCATCTTTATTTCCTTATAACTCTCTTTAGAAGACTCTACCTCTAAGGACTCTCAGAATCTTGATAAATGAATAGGATTAAACACGACAAACTACTCAAAGGCTTTTTTTTATTTCATTTACTTTTTATTTTTATTGAGCAGATTCTTTTAGTAATTCACTCCTTTTAAGAATACACACCAACTTTATAATTGAAATACGATGTAAAATGAATTTTTAGTTAAAAATTATTTATTATATTTGCTTTTCACTGTAGACTACATGTAAAGTAAGTTAATTTATAATGTAAATTAGTTATTACACATTTTATATGTATATATATATATATCAATATAATACATAATACATACATACATACATATATATATATATATATAAAACACACACCTATAGAAATTTTGTAACTGTAATTGCAGTTTCATTTTAAAAAAAGAAAACCCCATTCCCGATAAAGATCACTCGACAAAGAAACGTCAAAGAGATTATTTCCTTCTTTCTTGCTGTAAATCCTAGTTCTTACGTCAGTTTTCTCACTATCTTTGTAAATCTTGAGATACAAGGAATGTTACATTTAGAGGTACTGAACTTTTTTACCTCAGTCATTCTTTTTTTTAACGTCAGAAACAAGTAGAATGATATTCTTAAATATAAATTTAACACTAAACCAAAGGAGCACATCATTAGTCCTAGCTTAAATAATTATTAATTTTCTGAAGAAGAAAGAAATGACGAAATGTTGTCAAAATTTCTGTATTTAATAGCGCAGACTGGGTAAGAAATTTCATAAAAATAGGTAGCAATATTTCTTTTAAACGAACTGATTTGTAAGATAAATTATATAGATCTCAGTGTGTTATAAATTAAAAATATTAATATTTCTTAAGTTAGTTAACGAAACAGAATCTATAATGATAATCTAATCCAACTTAATAAAAAATTTAATAGTGCAAGAAATTCAAGGCAATCTTTATTAATAGCTTTTATAATAATCTTATTGATATATATATATATATAATATTTTATAAAGGAAAAGAGGGTTTTTGTTTGTTGGTGATAATCAAAAAACTACTTGATCATTTGCAACCAAAAGCTTGTCCACATTTCTTGGCATAACTGAGAAGGTTTTTAGATATATTTCATCTCGAAAACTCTCGAAAAATATATTTATGTAGTAGTGGAGATTTTCCGGTTTTTTGTTTTTTTTCTCGTTAGAATAACTTTACAATCTGTTCAGAACTAAAATTTACCAATAAGTAAATAAGATAAATTTGGAATGAACATTAAGAAGTTTTACATCCAGTGGTTAATAACTTAAAAGTTAACAACGAAAAGAAATGAAATTTAAGAGGGCCAATCGTAAAGCTGCTTTATAAAACCGCTTAATTGAATCGATATATCAGATCAAGAATATTGTTTCTCATTGATTTTGAACAATCGCTAATAGCGTTATGCAATAAATGGACTCCATGTAATTTGCATGTCGATCCAAACGATTTTAATATCGCTGGCTGATCAAAGAGATTGATTGCCTAACGGTTCGTAATTTAAAATCATTATATATGTAGTTATTACTTATATATACCAATGTATGTTTAACTTTTTTCTCAGTGTTTTTGTCTGATAACGTTCAATTGTGTCAATATTGGGATTGCTTGCTATATCCCACAATTCAACCCCCCCAAGTCCAAATTGGTTTCAAGATGGATTTATAAACCAATAATTAATATTCTATTGAGAGCCGAGATTTGTGTCCTATTAACCAGTACATGTTTTTAAACTTTAGTTCTAACTGTATTCATTTAGAATGGATATGTTTCGCTCAAATAAGGCGCCGGTCTAGATGAAAACCTAATTAGTTACATTCATCAGAACTTGGAATTGGAATACTAAACATAGAAAGAGTTGGGCATTTTTCTTTTCGAAGGGTGAATGTGACATGCTTCCACTTTGGTTCATTTATTTTAATTTTCCAACTCGTAAGCCAGGATTCGCGAAGAGTGAGATAATCTTGAACATAATGAGATGCAGTAGCTGGATTGCCACAGACAGCAAGAATTGCAGTATCGTCAGCAAACGTTTCAACGGTTGTATCTGCCGTAATTGGCAAGTCGGCGGTTAGCAGAACATACAAAATAGGTCCGAAAACAGTTGCTTGAGGTGCCCCTGATTTTATTAGGATAAATCCGTTAAAACTTTTTTATGTTTAACTTGAAAATATCAATGTTTTAGGTAAGCTTTTAGCACTTCTTGATTAAACCTTCTGAATTGCAAAGCGTTTAATTAGTAAAGACATTTGAAAAGGAGAAATTAAACATTCCAAAATTTTCTAATTTTATTTGAATCCGTTTCCATATTATTGAGCTGCAAGACGTCGGAAAACCTCAGCAAATAAGTACTCTATCTTGAAAACTCGTCCATGTTCTATTATTTTTAAGGAGGGTCTCTTGAAAAACTTTGTAGCTTTCATACAGTATATTCAGCAGACTGCCTATCAGAAATATCCTCAATGTGATATTAAAAAGAAATGTTTTTAAAAGTTTGAATTAATCTTTTAACTTTTGAGAAGCCCTGTTAAATCTTCCCGTATCAGCAAGGTAACGAGAGGTTTGCTATACACATCGTCTTCGGTGTTTTTCTGTATTTTCTCGGATGATAATCAGATATGTACAATTTGAACTCTGTAAGCAGAATCTAAATTAGAAATGGAGGCCACGATGCTCACTGAATCAATTTGTGTACTGCATTATCCGCATAAGCCAATGAATTTAAAGGCACATCCAACCTTGAATTTTTTTCCAACTAGTCTTGAAAACCTGTCGTTTACTGGTCAGATAGATCGTTTACTGGTCAGTAAACAGAGTTGGAGGTCGATAGTTAGTATAACTTCAAAAGATATTGTGAGCACAACAGGTGTATGATCTGACAAGTCAAAATGTGGTTCAACGTGTAAATAATTTTCAGAAATACATTTGAAAATAAAAAAATCCAGAGATCTAGAATTTTATTAAGAACTGAAGGCTAGTAGATTATTCTCCCGAAGACAAACACTCCAAATTGTCAGTCATGGATCTGAAAAACTGGCTGCCTTTTGGTGAGGTTAATAGTAGTCTCCAGTGTAGGTGCTTAGAATTCCAATCTCCACTAGATGAATCTCGGCCCAAGAATTTAAAGAATGATATATACTGATCCGCTTTCACAACATGCCTTGGGGCCAATAAAAAGAAGAGACAGTAAACTGTGATCGTTCATCATGGATAACCAAGGTAGTGGTTTGTAAAAAGTCCTTTTTGTGTTGCAAGCGATGTAAAATTAGCTGGTTGAAACACAAATTTCAATGAATTGAATTAAAGACTGTGAATTGTGAGCCACTATCACTGTGTGAGCTGGGTTTGATCTGAATGATTCGAATCAGCCGAATGAATAAGTTACAAAAAATATGAATTAAATTTACGTTAAATAAAATAATGTTACATGCAGAAAAATTATGTTTAACAGTAATGGGCTTCCCATGAGGAACTGCGTGTAAGACTAGAGTAGTGAGGCAGGCGAGGACATCGTGCGAGGCTAGACAAATCAACACTGGTAACAAAAGCGTGCCTCTTTGACGCTGTTTTGGGAATTGGAATGAGATGCTCTTATAATACCTCTGAAAAAATTTTCCGATTTTCAAAATTCAAAGGGGTATTTATTAGAAAGTTGAAGGCTAACTTCTGAATGCAACAGGTACACTCTCGATCTAATAGATCACAATTATTCGGAAAAGTGTGTATATATATATATATATATATATATATATATATATAAACTTTGTCTGTTTGTTAAACGCATGACGCGAGAACCAACCAACCGATTACTTTCAAATTTGTAGGATACATTCGTATTACTCGAAGGGAAGTTTTAAGCAATTGACCGAGACTCTAGCTCCCTTGAAGGTTAAGATATTTGAAATATTAATTATCTTTTCACTCAAGGAGGGTGAAGTGGAGAGTTAAAGTTATTCATTAAGGAAAAAATAGATAAATCCTTTTTCTTCACTGTTATATTTCTATCATCAAGGCAAAGAAATAAGTTATGAAATTTTGTCGTCACAGGTCTGTATATTTTAGATACCATAGTTACTATTATTTTATCTTTTGTAATTTGGTTCTTTTTCAGGTTTCTATAAACCCTGAATACTATAATTATTATTAATCAGTATTGTTCTCATAATTTATGAGGACAGTGCTGGGGTCTCTGAGTAGATTGTAGTGGTGACCGAAGCAAGCTCTGCAGGCATCCAGGGCGCCGGTGGCCGTAGAAAATTGGGAATGGTGAGCGAACCAATTTAGAATTGGGAGTGGTGGGTTCTAGGAGACCCCGTGGAGTCCCTATGTTGGGTCCGGGATTCGTCTGGGCTGACCTGAGCCCGATGGTCAAGGTTCTGGCTGGAAGGGCCTACTAGTATTTAAGTACATATACTTGTATATATATATATATATATATATATAACATCGATAAGTTCAACACGTTTGTGATGTACTGGAGTATTCTCTTTGTATATGAGCAATATATTTCTTACAATAAAATTTTATTTTCCTCTTTTATTCTAGAAGAGCCTAATTATGTTTTGGTAGGATAAATAACAATATTAATAATAATGATTATTGTATTTATTATTATTATTAATGTGTATACTATCTACACAATAATAAATAATACACGTAAAATATCGTTGCGTCCGTATCCTAAGCAAGTAAAATTTTACATAACACAAAACGGCAATTTAGTAAAATTAAAAGTAATTATTATAATTTAGCACTTTGAAATAATTAATTGATTATTTGTATATATTACTTATAATGTAAAAAAAAAGAAAATAATAATAATTTTCTGTGAAAATTCATTTATCGATTTAGCAGGTTTTTCTACAATGTGGGTTTAGGTTATTAAACAATTAATATTTAATTTTTTTAACATTATTAAATATAATAATTCAACTATAAAAGGGTGGAAAAAAATTTTTAATACTTTTCTGGCTTTGGAATACTTTTATTTTATAAAGTGGAAAAATAATGATAACGTAAAATAAACAAGAAATGTTTTAAAAAATTAAAAAAAATCGATATTTTCAAACTTTGGTCGGTTTTCTCACCTACAATAATGTCCCAAAGTATTTTCTCTTGGGTCATTTTCAATACTGCTATCCTTAGGAAGACATAAAAAAATCGCTTAAAAAATATGCAATAAATAAAAGGCGTTTTTCGATTTTTGGAGGATGAATTTTGGTGTAAAATTTTTTTTAAAATGTTAAGCTAAACATGAATGAATGTTCTACGCTTAATATACAGTAGGTAATATTTGGTAAATTTTGAGAAAATTGACTCCAAAATACTATCTACCCTCCTGGAGATATTTACCCCAAAGGTTTACTAATAACTTACGCCATATACGAGTCAAATTTTCTTCAAAATCGTTTTATCCAGTCAAAAGTTTTCAAGCTGCATACACATGTGTGTACATATGTAATTACTGATAAATGAGCATTATCTCCCACTTTTTTGTAGGTCCCTGAGTCATAAATCGTCAAGAAGTGCGAAAAAACCTATTCTCCATTATTTGACTGATTACACTGATAAACATAATTTCTGTTTCCTAACATGCGACTATGATTTTAATCTGTATTTTGATGCTGAAAATGAATATAAACTCAAAATCATTCTATCACCCACCATTTTTGAAAAATATTAAATTTTAATTAAAGGATTTTTGTTACTTTTCAACGTATAGTTAGCATTTTAAGCTCTAATATTGTATTTTGTTAGCTCATTCTTTATTGTTTAATATAATTTCTAAGATATAAATAAATAATACCAGACAAAGAATTAAATCTTATAGTCACAGATTAGTCACATCTTATCTAATACTGAAGAGTGAGCCTTCATGGATAAGATTAATCATGTCTGTGCAGATCAAAACATGAAGCTGAAAATACAGCTATGTTTTCTGTATTAAGCATTGAATTTAGAAACCAATTACTATTGTTCAGTGTTATTGCTGTCTTAAGTTTGTTTGTCATAATGCCTTGAAATTGTGTTAATGATGTGGATGCCTTTTGTTATGTATGAGGTGATTTACTGTAAAATCAAATAGAAAAAGCAATACACCATTAATTAAAGAAGTATATCATTTGTACTTTTACTGTAAAATTGGTGATCAGGATAAGACGTAGGCTCTTCATATAGTATACAATAATTTTTCTGTATATTTAAGAGGATCGCTTAAATGTACACGGAAGCCTTTGCCATTTGGTGTACCTATGGTTTTTGCATGAAGCAAAGGATCACGTAATCGATTGTTACTTTTATTTAACAATTGTGTCTAGAATTTCTAAAAATCTAAACATACTGTAAAATATTCTTCATCGCAATCTGCATCAGGCCTGTGCCTCACAATGAAATTATTCTAATTCCTGAGCAACCTGTGAATGTATGTTTCGAAAGCAGCTATGAAGAATCAGGCAGTACTGAAGAAGACAATTATGATTTTGATTTTGAATTATCTTGCAGGAAGCAAGACATCTAATATCTTGTGACATCTAATGTCACAAGGTGAATTTAATGACTTAGGGAATTAAATGGTTAGGGATTTAAAATTATCAGAAATCAAGCTAAATTGTTAGGATCAAGTCTGCAAGTTTGGAATTAACTTCAAAAAAAATACTAAAATTTCAGGCTTTCGAAGCCGATAAAAATAACTTTCTCAATGCTTTATTAACGAAAATAATTTGGTTTATTGTACAAATATTGATGAGCTTATGTGGCACTTAGGACAAATTCATAAATCTGAGGACTGGAGCCTCTTCCTAGATTCCTCCAAGTATAGTTTAAAAGTAGTTCTACTAGACAACGGTAACAAATATCCTTTGGTACCAATCGCTTATAATATAAATTTTAAGGAGACTTATGGTCATAAAAAACGTTTTTGAAAAAATAACTGAAATAACATAGCTGGAGCATATGTGCCTGGTTACATATATTTAGCGTTGAATGTTATAGATATTCTGTTAGGCAATACCAAGTGTATGTGTTTTCTTTGCGAGTGAGACAGCCGAGCTAGGGATAAACATTATGTTACCAAAGAGTGGAAGAAACGAGGCAACTTAACTTCAAATGGGAAAAATATTATTCGAGAGCCCTTACTTGAACCCAAAAATATATTTTTACCTCCTCTCAATATCATTCTAGGCCTAATGAAAAATTTTGTAAAAGCAATGAAGAAGGATAGTCCTGAAATTTTTGTTCAGGCAGAAATTTCTGTATGCAAATGAAGGAAAAATTAAAAAAATAATATTTGTTGGTTCTCAAATAAGAGAGGTGGTAAAAAAATGATGTATTTCACTCAATGTTAAATAATGTAAAAAGAGCAGCTTTGACTTCATTTAAAGATGTTCGCAAAGGTTTCTCGACAAACAAAAATTCGACAATTACTACGATAATGTTAATCAACTTCTTACTTCATACAGAGCAATGGGATGTAAAATGTCTTTGAAAATACATTTCCTCCATTCACATTTCGATTTTTTTTTCGGACAACCTCGGAAACGTAAGTGACGAACACGATAAACGTTTCTGCCAAGACATATCGATGGTGGAAAGCCACTATAAAGGGAAATGGATATTGACATTCTGGCCGATTACTGTTGGACATTAATTCGGGATGTGCCTGAAGTTATTTATAAAAGAAAAGTATAAACGAAATCATTCTAACACAGGTATAGGGCCAATTCATTTTCCCTTAATATTTTTGAAGCGTAATTTATTTAAAACTAAGGGTGATAGAAATATTATCTTTATAGTTATGTAATGTACGCAAAAAGGTAATTCAAGAATGGTATCAGACATAGAGATATATTAAAAAAGATTTTTTTTTGTCTGAGTTAAAATATATTTACAAAGTTAGGCTAAATTTATATATGAAAATGTCCATGTTGTTAACAAACATTTTTATTCACTACTTATTACTGGATGTGAAATTAACGTAAACTTTAAAATTGAATAAAAAAATCCGAGCACGATACAACATTTTATTTAACTACCATTATTTGTAAAATCCCATTTAATATTTATAAATATTTCTGGATTTTATTATCCATCATTATGTTTTTTAATTTATATTTTTTCATCATTTTTCTATTCAATTTGTTACTATTTTTTAATAAATTTTCCTTTCATATAATCCTACTAAAATAATTATTACATTTTAAATAGAGCTGAGAGAATTCTCTTCAATTTCACTTTTATTTCAAAGTTTTTCTTAGATATTTTTTTATGAGAATTGCATTTTGATATTTTTATTACGTATATTGAAATTTGAGGGAGGATAACAATGGCATTCTTTTTTTTTAGAGGTCTTGACACTGAAATAGTAATGTTGTAAAGGGCATTGAGGGTCATATAAACCATGGAGTTATATATAGGGTGGCGGTTGTTTCACATGTAAAACATGCCTAAAGGTCGAGGGATGGGAAGGCTACCGTTTCAGTTTTCAGTTTCTTGAATCCGATGATTGATGCTCCCCTACTCATCCAGGAGATTTCCATGCATTTTCCTTGCTTTTCACCCTCGACCCAAACGTTTCCCCCCATCCCATCACAAACGCATTAACGGTCAGCCTCTCTCGTACACTATCTTCTTGTTACTGTACTGTAATAACTTTAATGTTCCTAATGGCTTTTCAAATACGCGCAGTTACTATTTATAAATGAATAATATAAAAGGGAGCGCTGCATAAAGCTAGTCGAGCTGAATTCCGAAGGGCTGTTTTGTATGCATAAAGATAAGGTATGTTAATGTATGGTTATTGAAGAGATTTCTGAATAACGCCTATTTTCGTAGTACTTTTGTTTACATTTACCGTTAATTGCCTTCATAATGACCACATCGATATCATTCTGTTCAGTGAGCAGCAAAGTATGCGTTATTCACGCATAAGTATTATATGTATACGTAATCTTCTTGAAACGAAAAAAAATTTACGAGGCTTCTAAGCGGTTACAAATTGTACATTTTGTGTTAGATATATATTTTGTATCTTCTATCTTTCCACCGATTTTATCTATATTAATTATATTCTACCTTTATTTATGAAGCAAACTTAAAATGTATTATTTAAGACTTAATTTATTTTAGGATGATAGAACATAGAATTTCGTACTGAAATAAGAAAATATAAGTTTAGTTATCAAATGAAAACGTATGCCCAAGCTTTCGACTGATATTTATTTGCACAATTCTTAGAACCGAAACTAAATATCATAAGTTACTAGTCTTCTCGGTAGTAAATAAAATAAACTTTTTATCTACCTGAAAACCAATAAGCCAATAAAAATATAGGGAAAAAGATTTTCTTTGTTTTTGTTTCTTCATTTGAACCAAATCACAAAATTTTCAACGCGTAATATTTTATTATAAATTCGTACATTTTTATAGTTTGTATTAATTACTTTGGAAAAAATTAATCAAACTTATTTTTATTTCATTAAAAGATATCATTACTTTTATTAAATATCGTTAAATACGTATCAGTCTGATGGACAGAATTTATTCAGGAATGTCAAAGAATAAAGATAGAGAAAAATTCTATACACAATTAATTAAAATGTGATTATATCACCGGATAATACCATAATCTGAACAATAAACTATTTTTGGATAGTCTGTACATTAGACTTTTTTATGGGAGTTGATACTTTGTTGAAATTAATATTCAGTTTTTAAAGGGTGTCGTTAAAAAAAGAGAGTTAACGATAAACACAGGTTTTATTCCTTACTAACAATATCTTTGCTAAATTGAGAGTGAGGAGATAAAACTTCATTCTTTCTCTTGCACAAATTGATGTTTCTTTTATTTTGAAAGAAAGTTTAGTTATTATTATTATTATTATTATGGTCTTAAATTTATATATTTAAATTTAAATGTAAGCATAAAAAATAAAAAAAATAATAATAATTAGTTTATTTATTTATTTATTCAGTACATCAAAAAGCTACGTAAGCCTCTGTATATTGTATTTAACACAACACATATAACATTATTTAATAATGTACTCATAATGGTTACAAATACAAATCAATAACAAGTTAACATATACTTAAGTAACAATAAACATAGGTAACATGGATCTGTGCATAACATGATAATAATAATAGTAATAATCCAAAACATAACAAATATAATTTTTCATATTATTATATAACGTTCAGAAATAGATAATAAAAAGAATTAAACAATTTTTGAAAATAATTTGAAAAATAAAAAAAAATCAAGAATTAAATAAATACATACCTTCAGGGCACAAATAATATAATAATAATAATAATAATAGCCCGTTTATGTAGATGATCTGGCAATTGTATATGCCAGCAATCACACTGCTATGGTGAAATATCAATTACAACGTGTGATCAAACGCTACCACTGAAGTAGCGAAGTATAATGGATTTAAATTTTCAGCTGAGAAAACGTGTTGCGTACACTTCCGTAGGAAGAGAATTCCTCACCGAAGGCGTGTATTGACAATCGACGACCATCCAATTGAGTACAAAGATAACGTCCGATTTCTGGGTTTACTGTTAGATAATTCCCTTACATGGAGATTACATATACAGGATTTGAGTGATAGATGCAAAAAACTCCTAAACATTATTAAATGTTTAACCAATATTAACTGGGGCTCAGATAAAGATATACTACTGAGACTGTATATAGCATTGGTTCAATCGAAACTTGGCTACGGATGTATTGTATATTCATCCGCCAGAAAGTTGCACTTACGAAAGTTAGGTGTAATATAGAACAGCGGAATAAGGTACGCCACAGCGCATTCCGTACAAGCCCGGCTACTAGTCTAATGTCAGAAGCCGGAATAATGCCACTGCGTTATAGAAGGAAGATCCGATTACTAAGATATGTAGCAAATATATGGGCCTTTTCTGCCCATATAAATTATAAAGCATTCAATTATCATCATTTAGCTGCATTATATGAACGTCGTGCTACCTATTCCAGTCCAGCCGGAATACTGTATCACGAATTAGCAAGGAAATATGAGTTTCTCTAGTAAAAATTGCTCTACCAGATACGTTAGCAATTTCTATTAGAGAGATACCGCCATGGCTCTTGCCAGCGGTAAATGCAAGAATGGATCTCTCCTATGAGAAAGTAAAAAAGGATAAGGCAGCAGTAATCATTCAACAGGAATTTTTATCAACCGTCAGTAGTTACGATGAATATATTAAGATTTATACTTATGGTTCTAAAACGGTGTCGGATGCTCCATATATGTAAATGGAGAAGCCCATTTTTGGATCAGCCAGATATGGCTAGCGTTTAGAATGTCCTGATCGCTAACATCCTCTTTATTTTATATGTTTTAAATATAAGAGGACAGCAATGCGTATTTTTATGGTCTCCTGGGCATGCTGGTATTGTAGGAAATGAAGTGCAGACGAAGCTGCTAGAACAGCAACAGTCCGTGACAGTTTGGATGCAATTCCTATAAGAGTGGCTGATATATATAATTATCAAACAAATATAATTAGAACGTAATGGGGTAATGAATGGAGAGGATTGGATACTAAATTAAATGCCATTAAATCCTCTCCATACAAATGTAAGATTGACGTGAAACTGACTCGCCATGAACAAGTGGCGGTGATTAGACTTAGAATCGGTCACACGCGAATAATGAATTCATATTAGTTAACCGGCGAAGATAGACCAATGTGTAGTATTTGTAACAAATCACTTACAGTCAAGCATCTAATGGAAGAGTCTGCTATACATGAGGATCTCATAAAGAGATTCGGTTTAGTAAATGCAATTGCTGCTGATTTGGAAAATGGAAATGAAGGCAAAATTGCCTGGCAGATTGCGCATCCGCTTTCTGCCAGGACGTATGCCGGTTTCACCGGATTACCGGAACGGACCTCCAAAGTTAGCAGCCTTGGAGTGGGGGTGTATCCCGGCGGCTAGCCTTGTTACAGAAGGATCAAACAAAAATGGCACTTGAACAATAAAACGTTGCAGAGGGTGCACGTAAACACCCTAGTTTTGAAACCATCGATTCGCCACAAGCGAAGAGGAAGTGTACTAAGGAGACAGGAAACAAGAGGAAAAATACTGAGAAAATCAGAAGAGATTTAAAGAGAGCTTTGTTTTGTATTAATCCGCCCAAACTTAGACATTTAGTCATTAAAAGAGATAATGGCCGCATACAAAAGGTCAGCCCATTCTTAATTGCAAGAGAAGTTACTAGTTGTGCTGGTGGTCCTGTTAAGGAATTCGGAAGACTTTTAACGAACTGAACGTCGAAACCGTTAGTGACAGTCAAAATGAAAAAGTCCAATCTTTGAAAAAAATCGGTGAGTTCTCAGAGTCTGTGCAACCAATAGTACTCTTAACTCATCGAATGGGGTCGTTGTGTGCCGTGACCTTCTAAATTGCTCGGAAGATACAATTGTAGAGGAGATGTCAAGCCAAGGAGTTATTCAGTGCCGGAGGTTGACCATGAGTATAAATGGTGAAGGACTTCCTTCAATAGGCCCAATTCAAGTACGAGCTGGCATACATCGTCTAGAGGTACGCTCCTTCATCCCGCAGCCTATGAGACGTTTTAAGTGCCAAAGGTTTGAACACACTGCGGCTAGATGTGAAGGGCAGGAGATATGCTTGTGTGGAATGAAGACGCATGAGAACTATCCATGTAAAGACCCTCCAGTCTGCATTAACTGTAAAGGGCATTATAACTTCCGATCACAAAACTGCCCCGTTTATAAAATGGAAACGGCCATTCAGGAGGTTAAAACGCTTCAGAAAGTTAGTTATCCTGAAGCGAGGACAGAGCACCTCGACCGACAACTTCTTATGCAGTAGTAACTGCTACCCCTTCGTCACCTAAAGTCAACGTGGAGCAGTTGCTTACAAGCCTTGGTACAAAGTCTTGGTACAATGTTAGAGAACATCATTGAGACCAAGATTCATCAGAAAGAAACAGTTAAACACATGAAGGTTGATCCTCAGCCTTCCCTTTCCTTTCTGTATACCAGTACGTATAAGCGGACTGATATAGTCTTACAGAAAGAGAGAACAAGAGCAGGAGAAAGAAAGAAAAGTGGAATCAACATCTTTCTTTACTGTATATTCTTTAATTAAGATTAGTATTTTTAAACATACGAGCAGCCCTGTTCAAAGCAGTTTCGGAGGATTCTTATAACATTGCCTCTTACTTCAAGCCGTCTTTTAGTAGTAGCAAGATTCATTACCTCCCTTTCTCCCTGCTTTATAAGCTTTCTGTGTCTTCCCGTCCCTTTTACCTCTCTTCAAGTGTTGAATGCCAAGATAATAATTATTCACACCAGTATTGAATCTACTCTACGGAAAGCAGCAGAAATTCCGATGATGAAAAAACCCACGAGCGATGTCGTATACAAAGATAAAAAGATATCAGAAAATGCAAAAAACATCACTCCAACCAACCACAAGGCAAAGGAGGGTGTGGCAAGAGTCCAGAAAAAGTCCCATATTAGTCCTATGGAAGTGCAAGTACTTATAGAGAAACAACCGGATATAGATGCTATAGAACACACACCTATGGAACCTACAAAAGCTCAAAGAATACCTAAGGTGAGGGCGAGTACATCAGTTGCCCCAAGTCTGCCTACGGAGATTGAATCAATACTACATTCGCCGGATGTATAGCGCTAGCAAATGAATCTGGTTTGAATTCGATAACGGCTGTGGTAAACGCATCGTTTAAGTGTCATCGCCTGATGTTAGCCGTAGAACATCATTCGTGTCTGGAAGGGATCCTCCCTTTCGGACTCTGTTTCGGTTTCGGACATGTCATCAAGATGATGACATGTCCGAAGCCTCAGAAACCTTATCACTAGAAGTTAAGGTAGTAAGGAGAATGGAGAAAAGATTTAAAAAGGATGGCCGAAAGGAAATCCTAGAAAGAAGTAAATGGACATTTCAAGGATCAAGATTAGAGTTTGCATTTCAATTATTTGGTTTAGAACAAGAATAAGTTTTATTGAATAAGAAGTAACGCAAGTTTTGCGTTTATTTTTTCATTTTTCTCTTTTTTGAGTGGGAGGAGCTAATGAGCAAAGTAGTTGATGCCCCCAAAACTCAAAAAAAAAAAAAATGTTAAAATTAAAATTAAGTTAATATATCATTTAAAAAAATTAAATATTCATAAGAATAATAACAGAGCTACTCCATAAATTTCTAAAAGGATGAAAAATTTCCTACTAAGAAAAACAAAATATCTCCGCTTAAATTTGAAAATGAAAGTTTTAAAACCTGAAATTGTAAATAAGAATTTAAAAAAAAATTTAACAAATTAAAGTTTAAAAAAAATATTGCAAACACTTCAAAATTTCTATAGTTTTAAGGTTCTTTATAATATAATCTTGATGTGGCTTAAAACATTTAAATAACTACTGAATTTAGTGCTGTAATATTAGAGTTCTATTCACGTAGCTTCCGCTGATAATGATCACACTCAAGTTAAAATATGATTTTAGTAAAGGCTATATTCATTTAAAATAAATTATACTTATCAGAGGGAAAAATTACGTATGTTATTTTCTAACTTATATTCTTCTAACCGTACTACATGATTCTAGATAGATTACTGAATATAATTGTTGAAGCGCATTTTTAGCTAATTATCTTTATAAAGAGATTATAGATTTTAAAAAGTAGTAAGTCGCGAGATTGGCTAACAGAAGTGAAAACTTAAAAACAATGAGTATCGATCATTGTAGTTAATAATTATACTTGATTATATTACTGATTCTAATGTATGTGATTATTCATTAAAAGGACTTAATAGGCTACTTAAAAAAATTATTTATAATAGTTAATTAAATAATTCAATTATAAAAATTAAATTGGTTTCTTTATTAAATAAGTGTTAGAAAACATTTAAATTCTAATAAAGAATTATAATATTTTTTTTTACCATATGTTGTTATTACATTATATTATTATTATATTTCTGTAATATTTATATTATTTTTAGTACTATTATCTTCTAAAATTTCTGTAATATTTATGCTATCAGATTCTTCTAAAAATGAAACAATTGGCTTATGATAACTAAAATATGAAATAAAAACTCTTGAATGAAATCTACCCAAATATCTTGTAAATTTGCTATGTTGTTTTTATAATGAATTTAAACAATTAAAATTAATTTTATATAAACAACATTACAAACACTTCAATACATGTAGGTATCCACAACCATAGTAATAGTAAGAATATTAGGTGAATGGTCAGATTTGGAATCGTAGTTATTCCTAACATAAGTGTAAAAAAAAGTATCTCCGAATTGATATAAAAGTCCAAAAAGTCCGGGACTTTTTTTTAATCCGTCAGCCAGAATGTACGGGTAGATTGCGTTCTGGAGACTATGTTAAGTTGTATATTGATAACAATCCTTTAACGCCCTTCTTCAGGATCCCAGCAAGCGCTTGGCGTTCCACTCACCACCTCCTCCAATAAAATAGGAAACCTAATATATGAAAAACTCAGAAAATTACTCTTCTGTGATTGTGTGGTGAGAAGGACAGAAGGTTTCTGTAAAATCTGAGAGACACAAGCCAGTCCAAGATCTCAAAAGAAGGCGCTTGAATGTGATAGATACCGCGAGCCAGTAGCTGATGATGCCTTATAGTATTTTGCTGAGAATTGCAGTATCACCAAGCGCTCTGTCATATCACCCGTGTGATTAGTTGTGTATACTGAATATCCTCGATGAGTAAAATAATTGCGATAACTAAAGTGGCTTTCTGAAATTAGGTTAAGCTTCCAACAATTCAGTAAAGATCATAGTTTCCAATTCTTGTCGACGATTCACAAGACTATGGATGTTGAAGTAGCAATTCTCAGAAATCTGGTTATCATGAGAGTTCAATAATTATTTTGATAAGCAGGTATATCAAATTTTCGGTTTGTTGAACTAAAAATTCAATATTAGACGTTAGCTTAACATTTTTCAAGTATCAAAAGTATTACAGTTATGCTCTACAAGCACGGCATAAGATTGTGAAAAATTACTGAAATGTCCGTCCATTTGAGAAGAATGAAAATAGATTTTACAGTTGACTGAAACAGTGCTACGCTAAAGAAAAAAATGCAAGATCTTCCAACCAAAGGTGATATAGAAGCAGTTTGGAAAAAATTGTGGTGTCCGCCTAAGAAACATGTGCCAACTAGTTAGAAGGAGAAAGGAGTAAAAATGGTTACCTAATAACTCAACAATATATCCAAATTACCACACAAAATATCAGTGAAATGATCAATAAGACGCAACTGGAAAGCACCAGGACCTGATCAGATACATAATAACTATTGGTACAAGCAGCTGACTAGCATCCACACACAAGTTGCTCCATGTATATATCATGTCATTTATTACCCACAAGACATGCTTTCATTCTTCACTGTTGGATACACGTACGGCTTACCAAAATCCAGCAGTACCAGGAATCCGGCTAACTACAGACCAATAACATTCTTATGCACAGCATATAAAATCATTACATCAGCTATTGCCGTAAGTGTTTCACACTAAGTGCAGACGGAAAATTTACTGGCAGAAGAACAGAAAGGGTACAGAAAACGAAGCTTTGGATGTAATGGACAGCTTGTAATAGACTCCGTTATACTAAAAACAAGCTGAAACGAAATAGAGGTCCCTGCACATATGCTATGTTGATTACCAAAAAGCATTCTATTCAGTTCTTCACTTCTGGTTGCTTGAGTGCCTTAATCTGTACAACATTAATTCTGGTGTCTTCCAGTTTCTATCATATGCGATGAATTCATAGCACATAAAAATTATACTTGGCAATGGGGAGATATGGATCGAGACAGGAAAAATCAAAATAAACACGGGCATATTTCAAGGTGACTCGCTCAGTGCTTTGTAGTTCTGTTTCTGTCTAAACCCACTATCTAACGCACTAAATAGTACCAATTACGGTTTCCAACTAAAAAGGCAGAATACAGGTCCTGCAACCACCTTTTTTTTACATCGATAATCTGAAATTGTATGCAGTCGATTTACAACGACTGCAAAAACTGATCACACTGAAAGAGAGCATAATCAGTGACATAGGCAAGAAATTTGGCATCCAAAAGTATAAAGTGATCTAGATAAAAAGAGGAAAGCTGAAGGAAACACATAGCATAACACTTGGTAGCTCTCAAGTGATAGAAAACATGGAACTTATTGAGACATACAAATATTTAGGCATGAAACAGAACTCACAGTTAAATCACATAAGTATAAATAAACAAATCATCAACTTTTTTTTCTGGGCTAGTCAACAAGCTTCTCCACACAAACTTTAACTTGAGGGACCTCTTCAAACCGATAAATACTTTTGCTATTCCCGTCCTAATATACTCCTTTGGTGTCATAAGACGGAGAAAAACAGATTTGAAAACCTTCAACGCGAGATTCGGGTCATCCTCACTAAAAATAACAAGAATAATCCAAAATCATGCATATAACGTAACGCATGACGATCCCGCGTCTATATGGAGGACGTGGAATAGTTGACATTCAGAATCTTCACAGTAAGCAAGTACTTGTACTCAGGCAATACTTTGTAGGGAAAATACATCCTCTCCACTCAGCCATCCGACAAATGGTTATGTGCTACACTTCTCTCAACTTATCTTCACCAGATGCTTTAGAGCAGACTTTCACCGTAGATCAGAAGAAACAAGAATGGGTGAACAAATAACTCCAAGGCAGATACCACCTTCATTAGCTACATATCGATAAACGACTCAGCTGCGGGTGGTTGCAGAGAAGGTCTTTGCTTCCTAAAACGGAGGGCTTCATGTTGTCTATCCAAGACCAGATCATCAGAACACTCAATTATAGGAAATTTATCATAAAATACAAAACCGTAGCCACTGATCTTTGTAGAAAGTGTAAAATGTTTCTGAAATGCTAGACCACATAACCGCCGGTTGCAAACCTCTTGCCGTCATTGACCACACAGACAACCACAACAATACAGGCAAAATAATTCAGCGAAAACCAGTCAATATACTACACGTACTACAAGTATAATCCAGCCGCAGTAATGAACACGTTGTAAAAAATTTACTACGATAGGGCTATCATAACCGATAAAATCGTTATCGCCAATCGCCAATAGACCATGTCTATACATTTATAGATAAAACTACTGAAATGACATACTGCACTTAATAGAAATAACAGTACCCAGCGACAGCAATATCAAACAGAAATATATAGAGAAGATCACAAAGTACACCCCACTTATAATAGAGATTAAGAGGGTTTGGAGCCAGAATGAAGTAAAAAAGTTCACATAATCATATCAATTACAGCCCTTACACCCAAAATATTCAATCAGTTTTTGGAAATCCTCGGGATCATGAACTGTATCCACAGCACAATTAAAAAATCGGTCATACTGAACACGTGCAGCACACTCAGAAATTTTTTAAATCAATAATTGGAAATTTGCCATCTAACCGATATATAACAAGTGCAGATATGTAGTAGCCTAATGAAATTCAGCCGGATTTTAACTTTTAAACTATATATATATATACATATACATGTATACATACATACATGTATACTGTGTGTGTATATACACACACACACACAGTATAATCAGGAACGTTACCAACAATGTAAATCATTGATTAGACTTGGCTATGACCCGTCTTCTCAATTTATCCGAAAGTGTAAGTACTTTCAAGGGTCAGAAATAATAATAATAATAACAGTATCAGTGATAATAATTGCAGTCTGTCATCAGTATTCCCCAAGCCTAGCACAAGGAGACGTTTCAAACTTCGCACGTCTTGGCTGAAGCAGATTTATTGCCAGGTAGTTGATGTGATTTTCTAAACGTCGTGTTTAATATTGTACTAATTCTTAACCTCACTAACAGACAGAAGCTAATTGATTTTAAGAAAAAAAAATAGAAATTAATAAACCAGAATAAGTACCAAGATAAAAAGTTATTTTGAAATAGAATTTTATCATAAATAACTTTTAAAGATAACTTTATCTCATTTTTATTGAATAGATTTTCCTGAACAGGAGAGCTCTGTATTAAATTTGACAATTATATTTGCT
>JAAAKQ030259287.1:0-10788 GCA_010016005.3 Zanna intricata | reverse complement strand
GAGGCAAGGGAGTGTTCACCCCCCCCCCAATTTGTTCCTCTCCTCCCCTGAAGAAAAAACTTAACGGGGGTTCCGGGGGTAAAAAAAAAAAAAAAAAAAAAAAAAAAAAAAACTAGACTAGTAGTGAACTCGACATCGCAAATCAGCTGACTTAGAAGTTGAGAATTCTAAGATTCACATCATAATAAAGAAAATTACTTTTATACAGATTTGAATATTAGATCGTGGTTATCGGTGTTCTTTAGTGGGTTGGATTTTCAATTAACCACATATCTTAGGAATGGTCATCCTGAAATTGTACAAGACTATACTTCATTTACATTCATTCTTATCATCCTTTGAAGTAATACTTATCGGTGATTTAGGAGACTTAACAGTAAAAAAGATAAAATAGATGCAACTAATTGCGTTGGACATATAATAACAGTGCCAGTAGCTATACTGGTTGAGCCGCTCCGCTTTACACCATCTAACCTCTTAAAAAATCGAAATTCACAAAACCAAAAAATTGTGTTTAATTTTTAATCTGAAGAGAATTTCCAAGCCCAAATCTACTGAATAACTCCATTAGTGTAGTTGGAAATTAGGACAATTTGCAATCAATGTTCAAAATCTTTTTATCGTTCTTCCCCCATTTTTCTGTAATTCGACCTTTAAAGGGGGGGGGGGTTAAAGGTCGAATTAAAGAAAAAATAAGAACTGATTTTCAGTTATTA
Source organism: Zanna intricata (assembly GCA_010016005.3). NCBI lineage: Eukaryota > Metazoa > Arthropoda > Insecta > Hemiptera > Fulgoridae > Zanna > Zanna intricata. The sequence continues at coordinate 10,072 of JAAAKQ030259287.1, read as the reverse complement.
ATAGCAAAAATTAATTTTATTGATATCTTTATTTGCTGCCGAGAGATTAAAAAAACCAACCCTTTAAACTCAAATTAAAAAAAAATAAAAATGTAGAAATTAATGTTTAATCATGTATATTTACATGAAAATAACAGATATCAAAAATCAAGTTGATATCTTCATTTGTAACCCAGAAATTTAAAAAAAAAATAGTAAATTTTTTTGTTATTCTATTTTAACCCTTTAAACTCAGAATTTCAAAAATATTTTCTCAGTATGAACTAACACCAAAGGAAAACGTTTATACAAAACGTTGTTTTACATATTCCAACCGTTGCCTGCCTGCACAATTTTTCCCATCTACCTCTCCTTCCAATATCAAAGCGACTATTCCAGAATGCTTTAATATACAGCTTCTTCTGTCTCTTCTTTTAATTATATTTTTCCAAATGCATTTTTTTTTCATCGATTTGTCGCAAAACCTCTTCATTTGTAACTTTATCCATCCATCTGATTTTTAATATTCTCCTGTAACACCACATTTCAAAAGAAGTAGATGTCTAAAATTTTCATAAAAGTGTATTGATTGTATGTATGACCATTATCTGAGAAATGTTTTACAAAATTAGAATTTTTGGGTTTGTTATTTTTATTAATATATTTGTTGTTTGTTTTATTAATATTTGTTATTGTTATTAATATGTTCTTTTGCGTGATAGAAAATTTACGATTGGTCATACCGATATATATCGTATATCCTATTGTATACCGTATGGTTATATTGTAAAGAGCTTTAATTGGTTCAATGTTTAATATAACACCAACAAATATGTAAAGTTGTAGAACGGTTGTAGGTAGGCGTTTATGGATGCACGGAGGATCAGTATGTATATATTATGTACAGTAGCTGATGTGATGTAGTCGTGAATGAATAAGTATCATTTCTTGATTAAAGATTATTTATTGTTATAAATTGTAGTATATGCGTTAATGACGTTGAAGGTATAATACTATAACATAGCATAATCTTGAATAGTACAATTTTCTTGTATCGTAATTAAATTTATGAATAAGAAACTTGTATAATGACATAAACGACTTATGATTATTTTACTTATGAGTGAACTAACTTGTATGAAGTACTACGAGCTACTGGCTTGAAATATTGCTGGCTACTGACCGAGCGTCAGAAATTGTACAGCCTTCTGCCGGTCTCTTTACTGTAACTGAATACGACTCGAATGGAATATCAAGAAGGAACCGACTACATCGGTGTCTATTTTCAACGTTCTCAACGCATAAAACGTAACATGAAAACGTAATATATCGTATAATACTTGATACATACAAGAACGTAACATACTATATATAATATTTGACACATATAAGCACGTAACATAAGAACGTAACAATCGTATCACAATTTTTTACATCTTAAACTATATACTCGTACACCTTGTTTATTAAAATTAGTATCGCTATTATTTAATGTTTAATTATAATTATTATTAATATATTTAATTAATTTACTATTTGTAATATAAGCTGGTGTTATCTTAAATTTTTGTAATTTTTTTTTATTTTTTTACTATATAGTAGATATTTATTTTTTACACATTTTTTTCTGGTAATAATTTTATATTGGTTAAAGTTTATTAATTATTATTATTTCATTTATATACTTAATTTATTAATTATTCTTTATATAATTTATTTATTGTATTAGTAATAAATATATCATTTGTATGGGCAATATTTTTAATTATTTCAATGTTTTATTTAGAAAAACTTTATCAGATTTTAAATACTTTATTGCTCAAAATAATTGCAGATAATGGTTCACCCATTGCTAAACCCAATGGCTGTTTGTAAAATTGATTATTAAAAGTGAAAAAACTCCATTCACAACATAATTTTATTGTATCAATTAATTCGTTTATATATTATGTACTTAAATCTTTTTAAGCCATTTTTAAAAACTTTTTGTGACTGTTAAAGATTTAATTATGGCTATGTTTCACATGTTACAAATATCTAAAAATATTATTTTGAATTATTTTTTTATTATTAAAATATATCAGTGGAAACCATGTTTAAGAAATTTAAGAATTGTTTTGTCACATATTAATTATCCAAAATTTTTATTTTTAAGGTGAAAATATGTCAAAATATATTTTTCAAATTATTTTTTTATTTTTTCAAAATATCAATCAAGAATTTTTGAGGTAGAAAGATAAGTTTGATGACTCTGCAGTTTATATTTATTATTATTATCATTATAACCGTAGATTGTCCCCGTTTGTAAGATGAAGACGTTGAGCGCATTCAACATAGTTTTATACGAAACCCAGAAAAGTCTACTTTTCGTGCCAGTCGACGGCTAGTAGTTCCTCATAATCTTATATGAAGTGTTTTTCGGATACATTTTTAACTCAAAAAAACGTACAGGATTCAACTGGTGTATGTCCTCTTCATAGATGATAAACAACGACGTGTGGAGTTTTGTTAGGTCATCCCCAAAACGTAGGAAAAAGAAGAAGACATTTCTTTCAGGCTTAGTGTTAAGTGAAGAAGAACGTTTAATCTAAGTGAAAAAAAAAGGTGAACCGTCATATCATAATGATACGGGGATCAAAGCTGTTACACTGAATAATCGTGCATGAGATTCTCCAAAAAAAATCAATGTCTTCTGCGATATTTCCCTAAAAATAAGGTTACATCAGTACTGTTTTTCGAAATACCAATTACACAGGTATCCGGGTGGGAAATGGATGCAGAACTGGCTCTTTTCTTGCAGTTACAAGAAAATTCTGATGAATTAATACATTTTCCGCAGGACGATGCTCCATCATATTAGCTCTGCAAGTTCGAGGATCTTTTAAAAATGTGCTTCCACCATAATGAATCGGTTGTTTGGAGATTGGCCACCAAAATCAATTTTTTGGAAACTGGCCAAGAAAATCGTGTGATTGTTTTCTTGTGGATGTATGTGGAATACTTCGATTATGTTCCCCCTCTTCCAGCAATTGTAACCAAACTGCGAAATCTCATAACAGCAGCAGTGGTTGCAATAACACCAGACGTGATCACTCAAGTATAGGACGAGTTTAACTATTATATAGATATATGCCATTTATCTCTTATATACGTATACATGGCGTATAGCCCTTCGTAGTACGGACTTTCGATCTTATGCTCTAGGACGACCGAATGGGGTGGGGGCCGGAGAAATGTCAGTAAACCAATCAATTACCCATATCGTATATCAAGAGGGGACTATATTAAGTATTTATAAAAAACTATAAGTAAAATTTTATGTTCAAACTTAGATTTTATAATTTACCAAAGGATTATATGTTTATTTATTTAAAAACGAGTAATAAAGCGTTTTGAAATCGGATTGAATCATTTTTTTATTAACGCTGTACACGTTTGATTTAATTTATCGTAATTTATTTTAAAATTCTTATCATCAATTGAAATTTTACTGAATATAGGAAAAAAAAGACTAGTTAATAAAAAATATTTAACAAATTTTATATATAATAAATTGGTTTTACAAGAATTATACTGAAGCAGAAGTAGTATAAAAATAACAATTTTTATTTACAGTTTTAATAATCCTCTATTGTAAAAAACTAGACGCTAAATACTACGAATGTATGATAATAAATATAGTTCTAATTTTATTGAATAACCTTATGCTGTCACTAATATTAAAAGTCTGAAATTTATTTTATTTATTTTAAAGAAATAAGAATCAAGTTTATCCAGAAAATAATAGATTAATTATTTCTGGAAATTTTTAAAATAGTCTTATATTTCAACATATAAATACATAAAAAGTATCGTGAACCTATGTAGGTGTATTTTCACGTAATTGTAATTACAAATTCAAATTAAAAATATGATGGATATTTAAAAATTAAAATAAATAAATAAATAATGTATTAATTAAAAAGCAGTAATTTATGATGTATTGATTTGCTTGGGTCGTAGATATTGAAGATACACTATGCCCTTTTATAAATGTTTCATTATATTAAATTTACCTTAGGTGATTTATAACAATTTATTACCTGTATAGGAGTTCTTTTTATGAACGCGCATGCACATACTCGAATGCTCCCACAAAACAAAAACACCTGCGCGTAGGTTGACAAACAGTATTTCTTAATATTATTATGTTTTTGGCCTGTAGTCTACTAAATGTAAAATGTTAGCCGTTCATTTTTAATTATTAAATACAATGCCTTTAGGATATGACAATAAATATTATCTATATGTTATAACCGTTTTAGTCGACGAAATTAAAAATATAAATAAAAATAATACTATGAACCAACACGTTTGCTGGTTACCTATTTTATCAACGTTTTTATGCAAATTTTTTTTTTCTATTTTTTACTGAATAATAGATGTCTTGACTAAAACGGAATAAATTATTATTTAATCATTTCAAGCGCACTAAAAACACAACATAACTACTTGTATTTATTAGAATGATCCATCCTTAAACATACTGAATGTTCGTACAAGTCCTCCTTTATTAGTTCATGCACATACCTTTACGTACAAATTCGAAAAGAATACTACGTCATCAGTAAAATAATAATAAATAATTTTTTGTTGCTTTAGTTCATGAAATAGTAACCGCATTATTGATTCTATGTCAATTTTTGTGGTGCAGTTAAATTTTTAGAATTCTTGTTTCATAATTTTTCCATGATTATCGATTTGATCATTATTATATTCATTGAGCATTAAAATTTCTGAGTATTTCATGTTATTATTTACTTATTTTTTTCATGTTTGTCCTCAAATCTTGCATCCTTAATTTAAAATACTTCCTGACGTTGCAAATTGATGAAATTTTGCTTATTTACTAAGGGCGAATGATATTACAATATTCAACCATTACTTTTGCAAACATTCCTCCATATAAGAGGCAAATTAAGGGTGCAGGTATAATAATTTAACATAGTAGCTGACATTGTCTTTTTCTCTTTTTCTGTTTAACCTCCTGAACTACCGTAAGGTAATTGCTTCAAAAGATGAATGAGGATTATATGTATGAATGTGAATGAAGAGTAGTCTTGTACAATCTCAGGTCGACCGTTCCTGTGAAGTGTGGTTAATTGAAACCAAACCACCAAAGAACTCTGATATCTACCGTGTAGTATTCAAATCCGTATAAAAGTAACTTTACTATTGCCTAATGATAAAATTTTTCACAGTCATGTTGCGATCAAACATTGATGTATTTAGAGATGTTGTCAATGGAGCAACAAGATCTGTGTCTGAAATCATCTGGCCACATTTTGGTAGAGGATAACTCTACGAGAACGACATACCACCTGTAAGACTAGACTTTTGTAGAGACGGCTTTCAAGTGATACATCTCGAGTTCCCCCCCGAGGGGAATAACGCCCGCTAAATGACATTACCGGTTGCCACACCACCCCCTCCGTTCCTAGCCCTGAAGAGCTTTACCGGAGGTCGTCTTTTCGCTTCGATCTGATAACGCCACAGTCATCAACCGATCTCGGGGAGATGCCACCCATGTCAATGCCCCGAGGGACATTCACATCAGTTATTAGAAGGCCAATTTAATTTTGATTGGTGACCAGTGCCTTCGAAGAAGATACGGGACACCGCGAAACCACCACGTGATCTCACATGATACAATTAAAAGCCATTCATTTTCCTTTTCTGTACAGCTAAGGAACTGCTGAATCTCGAATACTCCCGTTAATTTTACCATGGGCATCAACCATCCATAAAATAATACGGCAGTATTGTTGATTAAGCAGTTTTTTATCTGGGTTCAAAACTCTTTGCTGAAGGATAAGCGTAAGTCAACTTTAGCTAGATCTATCTGATGGAAAATTCTAAATTAACAGGAAGAAAACCTTGCAATAATGATGCATTACCAGAGATGCATCGAATAATAAATCTTTTATAAAAACTCATGTACACGTTTTTTTCGAAAATTGTGGTAGTTAATTAAGTAAATGAAATAAAAATTTCATTATTTCGTTACTTTGTTTTCTTACAGAAATAATTTTCCCAAAATTGTTCGAAAACATGATTTTCCTACAGCCTAGATATAGCCATCAATTTACTAATTATACTTGTACAAATATGTCATGGACTTTCATATATCAAACAATCTCAAAAAATTAGTTATTGGATATGGGCTGGTAACTTTTTCATTTAATATCTTTTGAAATTTTCAAACATAGAGGTGTAAAAATTATGAAAACATAACATTATTTACTTTGCTCCAGTCTAACCTCTGGTAGAAGCAATATGAAGGGACATGGGTACAATATACAAATGCGTGATGAGTTCTTAGTATAACTCCATATAACTCTTGTCAGTCGGTGTTACCATAAAAAAAAAAAAACATTCTATTAAAATGTTACTAATATAAAGCAATCCTCGCTCAATATGTATTCATACACTGAATTCCTTCCAACTTGTAAAAACATCGACTTGACCACTTTTATACTTCTTTGCACGAAGCAAAGAACGTATTGACTATCCCTGAATCCATTACTATATAGAGCTTCGGCGTGACGTCTGTAGGTAAATACATACGTACATATCTCGCATAACTCAAAAACGTTTAGCCGTAGGATGTTGAAATTCTGGATTTAGGATTGTTGTAACATCTAGTTGTGCACCTCCCCTTTTGATTGCAATCAACTGAACCAAGAGTGTCCAAAAATCTAGAAATTTTGGGCTATTTCGTATGTAGTAATAAGTCCTCAATGAATGCTTTTCAACGATATATAATAAGCGGTACTTATTTTCATTGGTTTCAGAATTATAGACAAATAAGATTTTAATTAATGAAATATTTGGACCTTACACGGGAAAGGCAAATCAGTTCGAAGCAGATGAATTTTTCTAACTATTTTTTTTTGCTATTTAAATATATATATATTAATTTATTAATAATTATTAGCTTCTGATTGTAAAAAAATACAATAAATAATAATTCAATAATAACAATAAAATTTTAAAAAAATAAAAAATTATAAAATATCATTAGTTACCAATGAAATAAGATTTTATGTACTTTTCATTTCAAAAAAAAAAGAAATGTGTATATACAATTTAATAGGTATACAAAGAAAGCATGTGGTGTCCGCATCAGTTTTTTTTTTTTTTAGTACATTGCTAGTGTTAAGAGTTATTTTTTAGCTAATTTACTAGCTTTTCATCCCGTGAAACATCCAGGCAAACAGCCTGTGTCTAACAATTGTCATATGTATGTTTTTCCATTTTATCCTAAATCTCTACTTAAAAGGGCTGCGGAATTTTTTTCCAATTTTTTTTTGCAACTTACTGATTTTGTGATGATTAATTTTGTTTTCCAAGATTAAACTTATCATATTTCTGAGACAATCTCTAAGAAAAACAAAAGTTCCTTTAGATTATTTTAAAATAAAATCCATTGTGTTTACATCAATTTTTTTTTTTTTTTTTTTTTTTTTGAGGATGAGTTGCAAAGGAATGCATTTCCGCACTCCCCATGGGGTCATCATGGGGTTGTGTCGGACTCCGAACCAGGGAGTCCCAGCTAGTCAAATGACTAGCCGGGACCGCTCCCAGCTAGTCAAACCCAGCGAGCTAAAAAGCCTGGCTGAGCGACTAAGCAGACTCCACATCCTGCCCCCTACCGACTAAACCAATCTCACCGCTCTTCTTCGCCCCAAGACTGGACCCGCAATAAAGAATAAACGCAGTCCTCAGCGGGATTTTCTGGAATCTTCTATTGTAGATGTTATCAACACTCATCTTCTCAACATACCTAAAACAAAGGAAAACAGAAAAAACGCACTCACCCATATAACCTCAACCATTCACTCAGCATTCGAACCTTTAGTATGCAAATGTGTGAGTGTACCTGTTAGTGTGTGTTCACGTCTCGGGGTTTAGAGTCCCCGTACATCATCATCATCGCCCACTCCCGGCAATGGCGAACGATGACTCAGTAGAAGGCTGTCCTTCCTCCTGACTCCTTCGTGTCTATGTATAAGTCCCCCCACCCCAGCCATTGTGGGGAAGGAGTCCCCGTGCTTCATCACTGCACCCCATCTCCATAAGAGACGCGATGCAGCTCCGCAGAGAGCTGTCCCCCCACATGACCATTCTTCTCTTCTCAGTTGTCCCAAATTCGTATTTAATAGATAAATAAGTAATGCAACCGTTTATTACTCTTAATTATAAAAAATAAATGTTTTTAAGCAATTTATTTAGTTATAATACAGAAAAAAAGAATTTCTCGGGTTTTGATTAAATCTTCACAATGGCTTACAGATTTAATGCACAATAAATATAATTAAAAAAATCTGATGTGGACATCACATGACGCGAAAAAACAATATCGCTATAACTTTCTTATTACGTAAAATAAAAGTTCCTACTATTATGTTTAAAGTTGCTACTATTCTTTGGATAAGGGCCTAAAACTTATCTATTAAATTTTTTTTATATTACCAACCACTGGCCCAGGGGGTGGGAAAAGATGGGTTTCGAAGAAAAAAAAATGTTACCTCCCTTAATAGGCACAGTATCGAAACGATTCAACGTGGTCATTAGTCCTCTAAACATAACCTAAAACTTTTGTCTGAAACAATTTTCGATATGACCAACTCTTACAAGGGATGACCAAAATATTGCTGGAATTGTAAGAAAATGGGGCTTGTCGTATAGTAAATGTATGAAACTTTTCACACACAACCATTGTTGTATTGCGTAAATTATAATTTTTCTTAACTTTAAGGTGGAATCTTTTTTCCAGCACCGGTGAAAACCACCTCCTTCTTCCGGCGTATCGAAAGGGAATTTTTAAATTCTATAGGATTATAATATACACTTTTTATCAATTATTTATAATTATACATATAGGTGTATAAGAATAGATGCTATTGATTTAATCAATGCAATCATATAGAAAAAGAAGAGTTTTTAAAGAGAGAAAAAGACAAGAGGTTAAAAGACAGTGATAGATGAATTTATAAAAAAAAAAAAAAAAACTGGTTGATTGCTGGATTGATTTCCTTAATAATTTGGTAGTGATTATTGATATCAAAAGAAAAGTGCTCACCTGATGGTCTTTATTATAATGCTATTATGAAGCGTCTTTAAATACATACTAACACATCCTCCTTTGATATTGTATGTGTATTTGTGTGCGTGCGTGCATCCGCGTGTGCATGTATGCGTGCCGGAGAAGCTTAATGAAAACAGTTTATTTAAAAAACAATATTAAAAACTAGCCAACTACTTACTGTAGGCTAGAATATAATATGTAATTTAAATATTAGGTATAACATTATAATAGGTTTAACTCTTTTGAGTATATTAAAAAGAAACAAGCACCCATTTAAATATCATTTATATCTGTCCGAGGATCTTCTTTCTCACTTTATGGACTCTACTATACAACAACACTGTATAAATATATACACAAGCATAGATTTATACATATATATATATATATACATATTATAATAACGTAGAAACAGGCTGGAATAACTGGAGTGTTATTACATGTTATTATTATTACATGAATAGAGTTGTGGTATCTTAATATGGACCAAGAAATAATTTGTCTTTTACACGAATCATGTTCTAGCATCTGTTTACGTATTTATTTATTATTATTATTATTATTAATTTTAGTTCTTTAAAAAAGTAATTATTTTTTTCTTTAAAAAAAAAAGATGATAACGATGAGTATTAACTATACTTTATTTACTAAGAGATGAGAGGAGATGTTTTTATCGTAGAACGATTATTTTGATAATATATGCTAAGCATCACCAACAATCAATATCATATTATCGTTTATGTAATAAATATAAGTTTATTTGAGGTATAAAACGATTGCAAGAACTTTATCGTCAATGTTTAAGACTGACAATAGATATCTAACAGTAGAAAAAAGATTTTATAAATTATAAATTTTTTTTTTCTCTCTTATGCTATTATCTCTTTTTATTCCTTTTTACCAATAAATCCTGATCTGGTAAATATGCATTTAATAAAACCTATATATATATATATATATATA
>JAAAKQ030259276.1:0-10788 GCA_010016005.3 Zanna intricata | reverse complement strand
TCTCAGGAGTGGTCGACCTGAGATTGTACAAGACTACACTTCATTCGCATTCATACATATCATCCTCATTCATCCTCAGAAGTAGTATCTTACAGCAGTTCCGGAGGCTAAACAGAAAAAGAAAGAAGAAGATTCTAAGTTTTTATTAATTAATTGATGATACTTAAATAAGTCTTTTTTCATTTCAATGTTTTATCTACACTAGTACGTCTAAAAATATTTTTGTTAATAATATATCTTCCTAAAAGATCTCTGATATTTAATAGTAGAAACCACTTGTTGATTATGAATTAATTTAATAACAATTGAGTTTTATTTTTATTAAAAAAAATTCTAATAACGCTCAAGGCTGGTGTAGTGATAAAACTCATCGTAGTCAATCATCCGATTTTGAAATCGAGATTTCTCAAATTCAAGTTCTACTAGAGGTAGTTTATTTTTATTCTGTCTGAATACCAGATCGTGGATACCGAAGTTCTTAGGTAGTACCTCCAAGACCGCCGTTCAGGTATTGTTTCAGAGGATGAGATGGATGATAACTTTGGTAGCGTGTGAAAAATATCATGCCTGACCGGGATTCGAACCCGGGACCTCCGGATGAAAGGCCGAGACGCTACCATTCGCGTCACGGAGATCGGCGTGGCAGTATTTTTATTTTTTTAACCTCCGGAACACAATTAAGTATTACATCAGAGAATGGAGATGAATGATGTGTAGCGGCGTGTGTGAAAATGCCATGCCTGACCGGGATTCGAACCCGGGACCTCCGGTATGAAAGGCCGAGACGCTACTACTCCGCCACGGAGGCCGGCTCGGCGTGGTAGTATTTTTTTTGTTTAACCTCCGGAACCACCGTTAAGGTATATCTTCAGAGGATGAGATGACTGAATGGCGTGGTAGTATGATTTCAATTAACCACACGTCTCAGGAATGGTCGGCCTAAGTTTGTTTAAGAAAACACATTTACCGTCAGTTACTTTACACTGATATGTCGTTAATGATTTTAATTATGAATGTGACTATGAATAAAAATAATTAAAAAATTTTTTTTTAACTCTAATAAATAAAATAAAAAGAGTTTTAAGTCAATGAATAATAGTTTTTTTTTTTAATTTTATTAAAAATTTAACTTGCAGTATTTTAAAAACTCAATAATCTAATTAAAATTCATGACAGGCAATTAGGGCACATCGACTAATCGGTTTGTCCTAATTGGCTTTTAAGTATAACCTAAATAGTTGAAAATACAATCGGTTATCTATTGTTAACTAAAGAGATGTGATATCTTATGTAAGTGTAGATGATTCTGGCAAGAGTAAAGAGTTTGCGCAGTGTTCTGTTCATTCATGTTTACATGCTGTGAAAAAGAGAACTAAAGATAAAAGAGAGGTGAGAGTGAAAGATAAAGAAAGAGAGATAGTATTTTTGTGTATATATTCAAAGGAGAGGTATACCGAGCGAGAATCCTAAGGGGCCCCCGCCACCGACACTACATACACCGCCGTTGCCACAGTTCAGTCCCACTATTTCTATCCCCCAAGGGAGAATTACCGTCTTGCATTCCGATAGTGTGCGTAAACTCGTTGCGTAGTGTCAGTAACTGTTTGTTAGACAAACTTTGTGTTTTTACTTCTTTTTTTTTTTTTAAGTGTAAAATTGTGCGCGCATTCCCGTGTGCTCATCATTATTTTTAATTTTATCTATTACGATTATTTTCAACATAGTTTTGGTTCGAATTTAACTCCAATATGTTTTCTTTTTTAATAATTTCTTTTATAATATTACTATTTTTATTTTTAAATATACCATAGATATTTACAAGTAATAGGAGATAATCTTCTTTACAAAGTTCATCGAATTTAGTTAAAATAATAATTTACCAAAGATTAGATGATATATTTGATTTTAATTGAATATCAGTTAAAAAAAGTATATAGCTTATAAAAATAAAAATTGTTGTTAAACTACTGTATTACGAGATGAAATGTATTTATATTTTAGGGACAGCCTAATTAAGATCGGTAAAGATTTTTATAAAAATCTTTGTATTTTCTTTTTTTAAATAAAAGAAAGAGAAACAGTAAAGTAGTAGATTGTTTTGTAAAAAAAAGTGATTCAAAAGAGTATAAGAAAAGAATAAACGTAACTTATAAGATATTTACTAAAAATTTAATCTAGGAACCTTAGTATATAAGATAAAATTTACTTAATGTTATTAGATAAATTAAGGAAAAATTTCTTCCTTTTCTTTATTAACAACAAAATTTTATAAAAAATAAAGTGAGCCCAATTAAACTACCATTGCTGTTCATAAAAAAAGAGAAGCAATTATAGCCAGAAAATTATAGAAAAAATTCAATTATAAATAAAAACTGATTTAACATCGTTGCAGATAAATAAATTTACTTCTAAATTAGTATATTACTAACTAGTATTAGTATAGTACCTACTGATGTACGTACTTAATAATCGAATACCTTTTGTTTCTTATTTAAACTATTAAAACTACATTCAACAAGATATAAACATAAAATAATTAAACAATAAATAATTAAAACCATACACACAATAGTTTTTAATTTATTTTTCACAACGTGACTAGTGAAGTGTGAATAAACACAGTCAAACAAACATGGGTAGCAAACAGGTAAATACAGACTTCTTATTAATTAACAAAAAAAAAAAAAACATATGTAATAAGAGTTATTAACTTATAAAAAATAATTAACAGTTTTTTCTTTTCAAAATATTAACCATAACATCAAAAAATAAATAAACAAAAAAAAAAATAAATTTGTAAATAATTAAAAAACATTGAGCTATTTTATAAACTTTTATTATATTTCATTAATAATTCATCGTAATTATCATTTAAATTAATAAAATTCATAATAATTAAAAAAATACATTCTTTGTACTGGCTTTTTTTTCTGTATATAAACACCAACAGCTTTGGATTGACCAACATATCAATTTATTTACGAACGTTTTTTTTTTAATTTATACACTTCTTTTTGTAGTATATGTATATATACTATAGCTGTTGCCAAATTATTCATTAATTTAGACATTAGAAGTTGAACAGCTGGTTAATTTAAACACGAATTTTTTTTTTTGGTTATGACCACTATTTATTTATTTTTAATTATTTTTAAATTTAAATCTCCTCAATGAAAATTAAAAAAAAAAAAAATTAATTTTTATTAATTTTTTATGTTAAACATTAACATTAGAAACTTATAGAAAAAATTATGGAGATATATAAAAATTGACCAATATTAACAAAATAAAACAAAAATAAAAAATGTTGCCAACGCTATAAGATGGTAGCACTGCTATGATCTTTCACTTCCTACTTGAACTGTTCTTTATAATATTAAATAATATTATCGTTTTCAGTATTTGTTTAATTTTAGAAATAACGATCTGTTTTTAATTTTTTTTTTTTTTTTGTTTTTTATTAAAACTTCTTTTTTCAAAGAGAAATTTTATATTCTAATTATATAGCCCTACAGTGGAATCATCATTAGCACTTTTAATTATCGGTGGCCGTTTTCAAAAAATAAGGAAATCCTTTTAGCATGAAATCGAATAATATATGCAACCTGTGTTATGTTTATAATTAAATTTGTTTTGTTTTTTTCCTTTGTCCGAGTTAATGTTTTGTAAATTTTATATTTCTCAAGTGGTTTGAGAATTTGGTTTTTATATGGGTTTTTGTAAGATTTACTTGTTTTTAATGTATTTGGTTGTGTGGATTTCCTGTTTTTGGAGATGATTTTTTAATTAATTTAATTCTATTGTTGTGTACAATGTCTAAAATTTTCTTATATCTATAAGTAAATTTGTGTCCAGTCCGTCCAAAAGCATTACTGCTATAACTGCAATTTAATTCGTGTAGTTCAGTTTTTAATTCAATGTTTTTTTTTCTATAACCCTCATTTGTGTGTTTGTCATTCATTTTGACTTAATTTTTTATTTTGGTAATAATTTTTTTTGTAACTACTGATGATGATTATTTAAAATTAGAAATGAGCAATTAATTTCTGATTTTTGTTTTATGTAAACAGTTTTTAGATATTTTATTTTTCATTTTATTTAAACTAAACGTTTAAAATGGTTCTTTGTAAATGAATACAAATAAATGAAATCATAATTAATTCTCAGAAAAGAATAGTAATTTTGATTTCTAAAATTAATTTTTGTCTTGATAAGTAGAAAGAAATAATTATTATTTCGATTAAATAAATAATTATTTCGATTTAATTATAAAAAATTTCCTCTATAAATTTTTGAAAAAACTTTAATCTTGAAAAATTTATCTAATCTCAAATATTTATTTGTAATGAAGAGTATTTTTGAAATTTAAATTTTTAAAAGTCTCTTGTATGGTAAAAATAATTATAAAATAAAAATTAAACGTTCTTCAATTTTTAAATACTTATTTTTTGGAAATTTTTCATATTTCAATATATAATGTAAGGAAATCAAATTTACTGTTCTTTAAATCCATCAAATATACCTAAAAAAACAACTTTCAAATCAAAGCTATTAAGAAATAAACCAATTTCCATATATAATTCAAAAATACAACTTGACGAATGGCTACCGAATGTAAAAGATGAATTACACAATGTAGATTAAAATGATGGGTTGGCTATATATTTTCGGATTCTAAATATGAACATCATTTTCCCATATGTTTTCCCAAAACATATGGGCAGGTATTTTTAATGACTATATCTACTGGAACCTGTGGTTCTACCAAACCATCTAAATTGAAAAAAATTACCTCAATTATTTGATAGAAAATTTTACAGATTTGTTCCTACCTCTGGAAGTAAGAGTAAATATTTGATTTCACCATGATTGTGCTTCAGTACATTTCAATTGGTTGGTAATAGATCACCTGAATGAAACGTTTTCTAAAAAATGGAATTAACGCAGTGTACCGTATCGTGGCCTTCAGATTATCCGACTTAAATCTTTGGGTCATTTTAAAAATATTGTTTATTTTACTCTAGATCTCAATATTACTAGATCTGAATATTAGATCGTGGATACCGGTGTTCTTTGGTGGTTGAGTTTCAATTAACCACACTTCTCAGGAATGGTCAACCTGAGATTGTACAAAACTACACTTCATTCATATTCATAACACATCATTCTCATTCATCCTTTGAAGTAATACCTGACCAGTAGTTTCGGAGGCTAAACAGATAAAGAGAGAGATCTCAATATTAAAGAGCTAAATATGAAAATCCTGTAAGGATTTAATCAAACGAGGATAGTGGAGGAACTTTTGAGCAAGTGAGACTAACTTTTGGAAGTAGAGATTTGCGTAATTTCTAATAGTAGTTACTTTGAGAATCTCCTTTGATTGATTTTTAAAAAAATCATAATAATTATCGTTAGTTTAAAAAGAAAAATAAATTATTTTTAAATGATCATAATTATTGTTGTTTCGTAAGTAAAATTATTGGGTTATCCCAGATAATATTTTTTATTTAATCTTAAAAAAATTTATTACAAACTTTGAAACCATTTGAGAAAATAGTGTAGTAAATAAATTATTAGAATAATAAATCAAGTAATTTATTTAATAGAAGAGATGAGATCTGGCAAAAAATTACATCATACATTTTCTGTTCTTAAGTCAATTATTCGACAACCCATTTTCAATAGCGGTTTTTTGCTCCCTCCCAAAAAAAATTAAAATTAAGCTATCATTCTGTTTAAAATAAAATGCTTAAAACTTTTGCAATAAAACATCTTACAATAAGACTACCTAAGAAGAGATGGAAAGAGAGATTACTTTTGGATGACATAACAGGCAATTGCTTAAATACATGAAGATTAGAAGAAGATTTACCTCCTATTTTAGGGCTTGTTTGGTGTAAGGAATCTGGGATATTAAATCAAAATAATTAGTAAAATAATTAATAATAAACCAACTAGTGTTGTCCATCAACTAGTGTAGCTGTTGTTTAGTACTGATAATAAATCAAAACTTGATTTAATGGAGGAGATGAAATCTGGCAGAAACAAGTCACATATTTTCTGAAATAAGTAGGTTATTTTTCAACCGATTTTCAAAGCTAAGGTGTCATATTTTTCACAGCAAAATTTTTAACATTTATTATAATAAAACCGATTACCGAATTATAAATGATTAAAAAAATGAGACGGTCACCATTTGGAGATTCATCACGTGGATAATCTGTTATTTTTCATTTATTAAACAACGTTGATATATATACGTGTATCAAATATCAGGTTGTTTAAAAAGTAATTGAGCCTTTGGAGGAAAAAAAATTGAGAATACTTTTATTTTATTGGAATAACATTATGATGCAGATGTGCATCATTTGTTTCATGATCTTCTCTCAGTTTTCCGGCAACACCATAATCCCGTCGCTGTAGAACTTCTGAGTTTCTGTAAAAAACGTGGTTTTCACAAGCCTCTTTTGAAACTAACTTAACACCATTCAGGGAGTTCTGCAGAAACTGAAATATATGATATTCTGAAGGTGTCATGTTCGGACTATACGGTGGATGAATTAAAATCTCCCAGTCAAGTTGTCTCAATATCTTACACAACGTTAAAAATGTATACGATCTGGCATTATCAGCGTGGTGTACAACACACTCTCTGTTCACTATTTTAGTCCAATTCTTTTGACTTGCTTGGTGGAATCGCGCTAATTGTCGAAATAGAGGTTTAAATCTATTATTTTGCCTTGTAGCAGTAGCTTGTGATGCATAATGCTCTTTCCAATCCTACCAAACTCATAGCCTTCCTGAAGAAGCACATCTTCCTGGGTATCAAGAAGGTGCTTTCCACAGACTATGGAGCTTCTCGTCCCTTCAACCACGATTTTCTTCACACATTATTGTCGTAGGTTATCCGCTCTCCATCACTTCTGATCACACACTTCAGAATTGGTTCGATTTCGTTACGTTAAGAAATTCTATCGAGCAAATTTTTCTGAATCGGATAAGTGGCATCCAAATTTTATGCTTCTTTGTATAGCCAACTTTCTCCAAATTATTTAACACTGTTTGGTAATGGATGTTTAAGTCATTGGCAATTTCATGACTGTTTAAATGCTGGTCTTTCTTGATTTTTGCCAGAACAGGTAACACTATCTCGTGAGAAAAAGGCTAAATACTCGTACTTTTTAGACTACCGTATTATATTGTGATTATTAATTAGATCTTGAAATAAATTTTTCATTAATAATTACAAAATAGCTGGTAGAAGGAAAATCAAGGGGAAATCGAAATTTTTTCAAAGGATATTTTTTTTCATTTTGACAAATCCAAAAAAGTACAATCAGTCTACTATGTTAGGTATTCTGTGTATTTATTTATACTAACATTTTAAAGATAAACTAAATCAAACCATTACCAAATTAATTATCCACCTAAACTTATCAGCACGGTCAACCAAACCTGTACAATGAGTGAAACGATTCCTGATAAGAGAAGTCCATGTGCATTTAATTAATTAATTTAAATACTATTTGGAGTGGTTTCAATGAAAAATTCTCTCTCAAAGTCTCCTCAAAGCTTTGTAAAGCTATTTTAGCTGATCATAAACAGGCTTTATTTTTTATATGTAAATAGTACTTGACGGTAAAAAATATGTAATGTTTACTAATAATATTATTTTTCTGAAATTTTTATTTTATTTTCTTTTTCAAAAAAATAAATTTTTATATTTTAATTTCATGCAGTTTATGCAATTCTAATATATATTTATATAAAAATAGCTGTTGAAAATCTCAGATATCATAATTTTAATACTTTAAACAGGTAACATGAATCACTTTAAACACTTGGGTAACCATTTTCAAGAATAATAAATATATTATACTAGGTTTAAGAGAAAATGTAGAGTAATCCAGTTATCTGTTATCATCTTCTCTTTTTCAACAAATATTGTGTTATACATTCATTCATTAATAAAACACTAAGCTTACGGGAATACAAATGATATTCACCTCCCATGATTTTATTACTCCTACAATAGTACTCGTATATAACAACAGTTAGATAAAATATGTAAAAAAAAAGATATAATTATTTTTTAATGATTAAAATAATTGTAATTCATGTTATTTTGTATAGAAAAATGGTGTTATAACTACAAAAAATTTACTAATGAAGGCTTAAACGATGAATTCTCACAATAATTTCAGATATTCTGAAACAAATTAAAATGAACAGTCGAGAAAAATATAGGAAAACCAATATTTATCCTAAGAAAAAAATCATTTTAAACAAAGATAAACAAAGAAATAGAAACAATAGTTTCAAAGTTTTATTTATTTCTAATTACATTAATAAATAGTATAAATATTTTTTTATATTAAATATTTACTCCACAGTAGTTCAGAATCACTTTTGACATTATAAATATACCGTCCACATTAATATTTTATCAATATTCCATACTACCTGAATTCGAAAGGTTAAAATACAATTAAATAAATGTTGGAGACTAAATGCAAAATTTACTACAGTGTTACTGACCGCTTAGTTCTATTTTTATAGTACGTGTTGTATTTAAAGATGCGCGGTTTGTGTGAATAGCATAATATTTATAAAATTTTAGTTTCAGTATTTTGAAGAGATGTAATCATGGTTATAAATTTTGTATACATAAATAAAACAATATATTATTGATTTTAAAAATACTTATTGTAAATAAATACAAATTACATATATATATGTTACTCAATAATGTTATAAAATTTTATTAGGTCACGTTGAAAGAACAATTCTTTAACCATATAAATGTTAAAATAAAAACCAAAGCAATTTAAACAAAATAATCTTAAGAAGTAAAGTAATGAAATTGGGGAGAATCGATTTATATAAACTGTAACTGTATATTCTACTTTTTGATCTCCATAATGACCTAATTTTTTTAAATCAAAGAACATAAATAAACACCATCCACATATTTGAAATCAAAAATTATTTATAATAAGCAAATATTCTTTTGTAGTGTAAAGAAAAAAAAAATCTGTTATAAATTTTCCTAACTAATCTGTTTAGAAAAGATGATGGAAATTATACGTATATCACATTTTTGAGATGGTAAAGGAAGAGGCTTATTTTATAATTTTTCTTTTTGTTCCAACATTTACCTCTTCTTTACTTCTATAGAAGTAAAAATCAAGTTTTTTTTTAAAGTCTGTTTAAAGTAAAGTGATAAATATTATATTATAGTTCAAATTAGATTTTACTAATAATTATCTTAACATCAGATATCATTTAAATATGTATAACTATATATTCTAAATCATAAAATTTGTAGTCAATTGAAAAATATTACCATAAAATATAAAAATAATATTATTAAAACAAATATATCAAAATTTAATTAAAAGAAACGTTCAATTAATAACTTATTACATTTTAATAAAACAATATTTTACATTTATATTCATTTTTTTATACCAACTTTTTGAAGAAAAGCACACTATTGCTTTCAATGGCACGGTAGAATGGAAGCTGAAATTGAATAATCTTTACGTTTTAAGGTATGAGGAGTATGAAAAAAAACCATTCAGATAAAATGTAATTTCCTTATACATGTATAAAATCCTTGGCCTATATATAAAATCACTGGCTCGAAAGTCTCCAAAACTACTAGATCAATTTCTCTGAAATTTAGATATGATGTAATATTGTATCTTAGTTTGAATTTGAAAATTTGATAAAGATTGGTTGAGTCATTCTTCAACTACTTTCAATTTAAGATCGACAACAGACAAAATAACCTCAATTTGAGGTTTCATTAACTTAATGTATCTTTTATACGCGCTTATGCAGCGAGTGTCAGTGATGAGTTAGTATAATCTTGATGCTTGTGTGTAAGATCTATTCCTTATTTTTAATTATTTCATAACTTTACAATAATTTAATTCTCTTTTGAACAGAAAATATATTTTAATATTAAAAAAATAATTATCAATAAAACCTCTTGTGTATTCTCATTTAATTTATGCGAAATAATAATATAATATGCGAATAATTTATCCATTTAAATTATACGAAATAAAATAACGTAATGTCGGTCTTCTATTGCAGAACTTTTGCAAAATTACTGTTATTTCATTATTTATCAATATATATACAAATTGGTTCAGCAGGGAAAGGGAAATAATCTGGAAACAGATTCTAAAACTTAAAATAAGGGAAAAAATTCATACAAATATATGTCCGAAATGTTTTGTTATCAAGTTACAGCTAGTACAAAATTTCATTCGGATATCAATTCCCCAGGTAAAATGAGTATAAAGAGTTGTGATTGCTTCAATGTTTAACATAACACCAACAAATATGTACAAATACAATATGTACACCATACAAATATGTATGTTAAAGTTGTAGAATGGTTGGTAGATAGACGTTTTATGTTGGAGGACCAACATGTATATATTATGTACAGTAGCTGATGTGATGTAGTCGTTTAAATGAATAAGTACCATTTCTTGAAGGTATAATAGTATAACATAGCATAATCTTGAGTAGTATCATTTTCTTGTATCGTAATTAAACTTATGAATAATAAACTTGTATAATGACATAAACGACTTATCAATATTTTACCTATGAGTAATACGTTGCAACTAACTTTTATAAAATCCTACGAACTACTGACTTGTTTGAAATACTACTTGCTACTGGCCGAGCGTCTCTCTCTTTATCTGTTTAGCCTCCGGAACTACCGTTAAGGTATTACTTCAGAGGATGAATGAGGATGATGTGTAT
>JAAAKQ030259265.1:0-10788 GCA_010016005.3 Zanna intricata | reverse complement strand
TTGCTTCTCTTGTTCCTATACTTTTCCTGAAACCAAATTGGTCTTCTCCTAGCACTTCTTCCACTCTCCTCTCAATTGTTCTGTACAGAATCCTAATAAAAATTAAAAATTTATTTTACACCTTGACCTTTCAAATATTTAAATTAGATTATTTACTAATTTTATTACCTAAAATATAATCGAAGATTATTTTCTGTTAATAAACACTAACTACAATTAGACTATGCATTCAGATCATGACTTAATGATCTAATTCGTAAAAACGAAAATTTTGTTCTATAATTTAATTTAATACTTAAAAAGTTTAAACACGCGTATCCTACAACGCATCCTAAGCGTAAACTAATTTCCTCGTCATTAATATTGCAAAAATACATTAGTATTGCAAAAATTTCATTTTCATTCTTAACTGATTGAACTACTGTGGCGATAAGATACAATATTCTGATATTTTTGATTTAATAATGGCCTACAGTATTTATAGTAAATGTATATATATATATATATAATAATACTAAAAATAATAAAATAATCCAAAAAACAAATGCGGTAGGTTTAAATTTTATAAGCGTAGTTTTTGGGTTGCTAGTGGTGTTTTAGAAGAGGGTAAGAGTTGCAGCAGAGTGGGGCAAAACGCATACATGCGCTCACCTTAGTGTGTGCGTGCGTATATATTTTATCTGAAGTTGAAGGCCAAACGTGGTTTTACACCGCAAATGGTTCATTTCCATCCAACACCAACACATTTCTAGAGGCAATTATCGACCAACTAGTTAACAAAACTTGAGTTACTGAAAATAAGCCTTTAGTTGACGATTGGATTGGTGAACTTCAGTTTTTCTTTTAGAATTTCGACAATGAAAAATCAGGTTTATGCTTTCAATGGTACATTAAAATATACCGTCTGGTATCAGGAAAAATTTTAAATAAATTTAATGAGATATTAATTAAACGTTTTGTAAAAATTATAAAAAAATGAAATATATATTTACTAAGATAAAAATAAACATAATTTTCTTACAACAAATGTTAAAACTAATAATCCTGTTTCGATAATAATTCATTTAAGAAAAAAATTCCAAGTTGTTAGATTGAACCAATCAAAGTTAAATTTTTTAAACATTTTTTAATGTTAATTATTTTCAATTTTGTTATTTTTCCCTATGTGAAATAAAAATTATTTCAAATTTTATACATTTATTTTAAGAATATAAATTAAAAAATGTGATGTAGACACCCGACTTCCTTATACATTTACACATTTTTTGCTGCACTTTCATTTAAACTTATTTCGTTTAAAAGTGAGATACGATCCCCTCCATTTCTTTAAAAAAGTGGGCAGTTACACAATTGCTAAAATATTAGTTTTTATTAACACCAGATGTTTATACAGTTATTAATTCAATAATCTATTCTGAAATATTAGGTTAAAATAATAAGTCCATTTATTACTCTTTAAATAAATATAAATCCTACATCTATCTAACACTATAGTTTTTAAATTATTATGATGTAGCCATCAACAAATGAAAACAAAAATGAAACAGAAAAAGGTTCAAAATTTTATAGTAATATTTATTATTTAAGTAGAGGTGAAACAAATAAATAATAATTATGATTCTAAATAAAAATTTAATGCCTATTAAATTATACATATTCACATTTTTAAAAATACATAAAATTTTATTTCACTAACTTATTATTATTATTTAATTACTAATTATTATTTATTGTAAAAGTTTTTTTACAATCACAAGTTAATAATTATTAATCAATTAATATATTTAAATTTTTTAAAAAATGTTAAAAAAAATAGGAGATGAAATGTGAGTCGAACTTTTCCCTTGTAAGTTCTAAATATTTCATTAATTAAAATTTTATTTGGCTATAACTCTGGAACCAATGAAAATAAATATCACATATGATATATCGTTGAAAAGCTCTCAATGAGGGCTTATTACTGAAGTTAAGAAAATGTCAAAAAAAATTTTTTTTTTGGACTTTTGACTTTTTTTGAAAATTTTTTGATCAGTCGATTGCAATAAAAAAGGGGAAATACACAAATAGATAAACAGCACAAATTCAAAATTCCAACATTCTACAGCTAATTGTTTTTGAGTTATGCGAGATAGTACGTACTAACGTGTGCGTACAGATGTCACGTCGAAACTAGTAAAATGGATTCAGGGATACTCAAAAAGGATATGTCCGTTGAAAACTGAAAATCGAAATTTTTCGCGATTACAATACTTCCTTGTACTAGTAAAAGGAAGTAAAAATAGTTTTATGAAAAAGGAAAAGGTTTAATATTTTTCCATTATTATTATTGTTATGTTTTCTTAATACATCTTTTAATTCTTGAAACTGCTAAAAAAAAAAATTGTTATTTATGGCCCATGCATTATGAATTACTTTAAGTAAAAAATATAGTTATAGATTAATAGAAAATATTTCAATTTTATAACTTGTAGTTAATTGTTATATCTGGTTAAAATAAATTCATTCTACAAGTTTTATTAAACCAGATTAAAAGTACATTTTTACGGTACTTATTAAAAGAAAGTACATTAGTAACTTGTGGAATTGTGTTTAATATTATATATAGATTGATTCTTAACCAAAATAAAATATTTTAGTTGTTATTCTGTAGCTAAAAATGTCATATAATCAAAAATTTGATTATGCTTTGTTTTTTCGAATTAGAGCTATTGAAAGATAGCCTGATTTATACCCCGTGGGTAATATAATACAGTATTTTAAATTTTTTAACAGTAATGTAAAATTAATAGTAAAAATAATTATATTATTTAACCTTTATTTTCTTTAGCAGCGCTCGGACACAGTATTACTATGATAAATAATTAAAAATTAAACAGCAGTAATGTAAAACACAGCATAGATTTAAATTGTTTACGCCGTATGCTAAAAGCTAAATAAAATTACAGTAAAATGCAATATTAAAAATCTAAATTAAAACAACAAAATTACTATATGGCAATCGCAAAATGGCAAAAATAGAATAAAACTATTACAGTAATAATCCAAATTTTTGTATACAGATTCACAGCCTTACGAAACAGTAAGACATTCTATTAAATAGTCATATTGTTCCCCAAAATATTTCGGATGTTAAGACTCCACTAGCAATGCCACATTGCTATGGAAATTTTAAATTTCCATAGCAATGCCGCATAACAGACACAGTCCACAAGGATGTGATATCAGTTAATCGGCAGTTGCAGCAAACGCAAACGTTTTCATCGGCCTGATTAATAAGGTGTTCATGTGTAAGATTGCCCTACTTGTGTTTACAAGTAGGTTATTATTATGCTAGGTTATGTTTGGTTACAGCATAATAATAACCTCCTTTTGATGGCTATTCCTGCACGAAGAGTTCTACGATGACACAGTGTTTGGACAAAGTTTATTGTTAATGGCAGCATTCTATTCACTTTTCAACTCATCACAAACCAAACTCTTCAGAAAACAGACAAGATTGTCAGAAAAAACGCGATTAGTGATAGCAGTCTGCTCTAATATGGCAGGAGATCCAGTAGAAACTCACATTTGTGTTTCACTGAGTAATGATAAGAGTGAATCACAAAAACACTGGGTGATTGGAATAGATGTCATTCTAATCGCCAAAAAGGCCTTCATGGAATCTGAATATACAAGTATGTGTAGAGATATTGTGCTATTTATATTTAAAGTCTGAAATATATTATTATTAAACCTGCAAGAAATTATAAAATGATTTTTAGAGTTACATCTCTAGTCTACCGGGCTGGTGTAGCGGTTAACTCGTCATAGCAAATCAGCTGATTTCGAAATCGAGAATTCTGTAGTTCAAATCCTAATGAAGGCAATTACTTTTATTCAGATTTGAATACTACATCGTAGGTACCGGTGTTCTTAGGTGGTTGGGTTTCAATTAACCACACATCTCAGGAATTGTCGACCAGAAACTGTACAAGACTTCAATTCATATATATCATCTTCTTAAGTAATACCTGACGGTGATTCCGGAGGCTAAATAGAAAACAAGAGAGTTACATCCTTTAATATTCTTTGAGAAAAGTAAAGTAAAATTTGAGAAATAAAAAAAGCGTAAAAAAATCTGAATAAGATATCACTGACCGAGATCAGCTACTTCAGTTAAAAATAAACTCAACAATTTTCCAATTTAAACTGAGAAATTGATTCCAGAAACAATATGTCGGCGACTTTAACTTCAAAAAGCAGGAAGCTGAATTCCTACTTATAACGTAAATGAAACTTACAATATATTTAACTTATCAATTAACTCGTACTCGAATTAACTTATCAATTAACTTAATTAGAAATAATTAAATGGTTCATTCATTGTGTAAATTAATAAATTACTTTAGAAAAGGCAATCTTTGATGGAATAATGAAATTAAATTAACAAAGTTCATGTACTGCTTATACTTGTTATAAGTGGTAATTACTTAAAGATGAAATGAAACGTAAATTTCATTTTACCATATTTTGTCAATTACTTTACTTAATAAAAGAAGATTTTATTCTTCAAGAGGTTTCTTAAAAATTACAAAATATTGGTTTTTTATGTTTTACAATTTTAACAACAGTTTTTATATTATTTGTTATATATTTTGTTCAAGACGGTCAACAGTTAAATTTATGTAAAAGCTATTTATATTTTAATGAATAACAATTATGAAATTTATTAAAAATAGATTTTTAAAAATCCAACTCTCCAGTCGTTCTTGTGGAATTATTTAATTGAAAAGAATCACTAGAAAACCTAAAAGTAATTAATTAACTTTTAGAAACTACATTTATTAAAAATACTGATTTTATTTCGTTTTCAATCAGTGATTAGATTTTATATTCCACAAAAGGAAAATTTGCGGCACGTGAAATTAATCTTAAATGGTTCTTCCAAGAAAATAACGTGATATAAATTTATTCTTTAGTTATTACATTCTACGTAACTTGGTATCACCATAATGACACATGACTGAAACCACCGCTGCTAATTCATCTGTTTAATACATCTGGTAAATTATCTCAAAGTACGTAGTATATTATTAAGTATTTGTTTTAATAATTTTACAAATTATTAATTATATTATATTATATATATATATATATTTTAATAATTAATTATATTAGCCTGTCAGGGCTTGCTTTGCTCGCCAACCATAACATATACGTGGAGCCCCGTGAATCCCCAACGTATTCGTTATTCTCTGGGTTGTGAGAAACTTCCGCATTTATCAACCTCAGGGTTGCCTCCGATCAACCTTCAGGCTCTGATCGCTTTCCACTTTGATTTCTTGTTTTCGTGAAACCCGGTTACGTTTTGCAGCACATGATGAAGATGCTAGATTCAATCTCTTCTTAGAGGACATACTGAAAAATATTGAACAAACTATTGGTAAGGAAGAAGAAAAAAATTAATAATGAAAGAGGACGTTAGATATTAAAAAAAAGAAAAGAGGAAACGACGAAAGAAGTATGAAGTCTTTAGAAATAATTGAAAAAAAAAAAAAATTAAATTACAAAGTCAGAATAGTAGTAATTATAGTAGTGTGAATATTAAATCTTTTACAGATATTCTTTAAAAAAAAAATGAATTTATAATTTTATGTCGAGTTGTATATGTTCCCAACAGTTTACACATTTATCTTCCTCTTGATAGCCAATGTCCTAGTGGCCTTCATTTGTACATCTGGCACAATGGCGCGTATTACACTTATTGTTCGGGCAAGAAGTTGTGGTATGGCCACACCTATGACATTGAAAAAAACGTCGTGGATTTGGAATGAAAGGCCGTACTTTAACCAGCAGGTAACCTACTTCAATTTTTTCCGACGGTGTTGGAAGGTTAAAGTTAAAATAAGAGAGGTGTTGGTTCTTCTTTCCCACTCTGACGTTTTGTAATTCTCTTCACTTCTGTAACACCTTGGGACAAATCTCTTCGGCAACTTCAATAACGTCCATCTCAAGGAGATCCTTTTTTTTTAACCTCCAGAACCACCGTTAAGGTATATCTTCAGAGGATGAGAAGAATGAATTGTAGCGTGTGTGAAAAATATCATGCCTGACCGGGATTCGAACCGGGGACCTCCGGATGAAAGGCTGAGACGCTACCACTCAGCCGGAAAGGAGATCCTGGCAGAAAATTACTCCTCGGCTAGTGTTCAAGGATTTATGACATACCGCACTTACACTTATTCTGCCTATATTGTTCAGACACAAGAGTGATCGATTTTGCTCATTACTGAAAGTCCCTATTAGTATTGTTCCGTCTCTCAATTTTCTTATATTCTTCGGGGAACTGCACGAACCAGTTACAACCTTATTGGGCAGGAAATATAAGACTTTATAAAGAGAGCCACCTTTTAGATTATTCCGAAGAACAATAAAACGGATCTTATTATATTTTAAATCTGGTATTTTTCAACTCACTTCTACAGTACTATTATCTTCGTCAGAAACAGCTGACCGAGGCCTTTTCAGGAGACTAAAGTTGGTGGTTTTTTTCAGATGGACCACCAACCATCATATTTGTTATCTGTGGATTACTAATTTTTTAATCAAATATTTACGACATAACGGACCACTCTAGCAGAGCATGCGTACTGGAGCTAGAGCTAATTACAACTGGGTTCGCCCAGGTGCCCAGAGGACATTGTTTGAGACTCAATACGTAGAGCCATTCACCCATCGGCACGATAGTTCCTACCTTGGGTTACGATTACATTTTGTAAGGTATTGCAACATCACCGAGTGTATGTGTAAGAAGAAATAGTGTAGAATGTTGTTGAGTAGTTGTGGGATTGTATATGTTGTTAATTGTGTAGTGTTCTTGATGTAGAGTATGTGTATAGTGTAAAATGTTCTGCACTCAGTGTGTAGTGGGAAGAAAAGCTGTAGAAGCTAGGCCGTGGGGACGCCAACTCCCAAAGTCTTAAAGAATAAGACTCCCCGACGAGGTGTTATTTCAATTGTACCAGTTCATCACATGCTCATGTATGGTAAATAATAATATATTTATTAGATGTCGATACATGTTATAATTATTATATTACAATGTACATGTTATTTTATAATTTTATACAGGATAATATAAATTTTAAATCATATAATTACTTTAAATTATTTTTCAATTAATTTACTACAGTACTGTTTTTCGAACTACTTTATTATGCGTACTTTTACTCAATTAGAACGAATTTAAAAAAATTAAATTTCAATAAATATAAATAATACTTTGAAACAACCTTCCTCAAGGTTGTTTACCACTTCGAATAGAGAACGAGATTTCGTTATATAATTTTTTTTCGTTAAAAAAGTACATTTTATTTTTTTTAAATATTTTTTATCTGAGAATATAAATTAAGCAACAAATTTAAAGTAAGGAAATAGAATTTTAAACTAATTTAGAAACTATTTGAAATTTTAAAATGGGTTTCTTACCTTACCTTGCAAGAAAAATAATTTTTGTTATTTATTATTAACTAAGGATTTATTTTAATACAAAAATTCTCAATTCAAATATTAAAACTTTAAATTTTTATCTTTTTAATCATGAAAAATTTCGGTTTTCAGATTTCAACAGAAATATCTATTTTGACCATCCCTAAATCCATTTTTATTCATTTGAGTGACGTATGTATGTACGTACGTATGTACGTATCTGTTATAACTCAAAAACGATTAGCCGTACAACGTTGAAATTTTATATTTAGGACTATTGTAACATCTTTTTGTCCACCTCCACTTTTGATTGCAATAAACTGGACCAAAAGTGTCGAAAAAAGCACAAAAATTAAAAATATTTGATTTTAGACTTTTTCTGAATTCATTAATAAGCTCTCAATGAGCAGCTTTTCAAAATATATGATAAGTGGTACTTATTTTCATTGGTTCCAGAGTTATGGCCAATTAAAATTTAAATTGATAAAATACTTGGTTCTTACAAGAATACACATCGGTTCGAACCAGACTTCATCTCATTTTATTTTTTAAAAATTTAAATATATTGATTAATTAATAATTATTAATCTCGGATTGTAAAAAAAAAAAAAATATTTACGATAAATGATAATTCAATAACAATAAAAAAAAATAAATAATAAAAAAAAATTAGTAAATTTCTAAATTATTAATGAAATGAAATTTTATGTACTTTTCATTTTAAAAAAATGTGTACGTAATTTAATAACCGTACAAGAAAGTCATGTGTTGTCCATATCAATCTTTTTTTCTTTTTTAAACTGATTGAGAATTTTCTGGGCAATTGAAAAAAAATGATACTGGTTGTTAAATGAGGATTTAACATATACGTCATATTTCTCATATGATATATGTTAAAACTTAACTAATTTTTACAAGATATAATTTCTGTTCAAATCAATGCTGAAAACAAACATGAAAAAAATATTGTAAATAACGTTGAATTTCTTAAACGAAGCAACATTAGAAAAATTAAAAAAGATTTATAACTTATAATAAAAGTACAGATTTATTATGAAATACTTAATTTATATATTTAAACTGAATCCTTCAGAAGGAGGAATTTATTAGAAAATAAGTTCTTTCTCTCTTTCTGTTTAGCCTCCGGAACTACCGTAAGGTATATATATATTTTTTTTTAACCTCCGGAATCACCGTTAGGTTATATCTTCAGAAGATGAAATGAATGAATGGTAGCTTGTATGAAAAATGCCATGCCTGACCGGGATTCGAACCGGGGACCTCCGGGTGAAAGGCCGAGACGCTACCACTCGCACCACGGAGGCCGGCCCCGTAAGGTATTACTTCCGAGGATGAATGAGGATGATATGTATGAATTTAACCATTCCTGAGGTGTGTGGTTAATTGAAATCCAACCACCAAAGAATACCCATATCAATGATATAGCATTCCAATCCATATAAAAGTAACTAATTTACTAGGATTTGAATCTTAGAACTCTCGACTTTGAAATCGGCTGATTTGTAATATCGCGTTAATCACTAAACCAGCCCTAGATATTTAAAAAAAAAAAAAATAGAAGAAAAAAGTAATATTTTTCTTTTCAACTGATTTATTCTTATTTCAGTTATAATTTCTGAAATGAAAAGATATTACACGACTACTGTACTTATCATAATATTTAGATGAGGGAAATGAAGTTCTTATAAGACGATACGAAAAGTCAACTATACAAATTAATACAGCATATTTAATCGCATGAATGCTCCTATTAGATAAAATTTATTTAAAAAGAAGGATAGCATAATTAGACTGAATTGTAATAGCTTAATTTTTCTTTAGAAAACATATTCTTTGAAAATAAAATTTATACAAAATATTTTTTTATTAAGCAAAACACATGACTTGAAAGAAAATAACTTTTTTTTTCTTTTTCATTATAAAAACAAAACTTTGGAAATAAAAAATGATCCTCAATTTTTTTTTTTAATTACATTTTTATACTGTTATAATCACATAAAAAACAATAACGATTCAAAAGTAAATTAAATTTAGAATATTAAATTTAACAAAATTAATTTCTTTAACGTCAAAATGAAGTGTATTCTGAGTTTGTTGGAAGTTCATTCAAAGTTCATGACTCGCAAAAAGTCAACAAACGCTTTTACAGTCTTATCATTAAACTCAGTTGGACACTCACAAATTTCCTAAAGTATTTCTATTTCATCCCGCTGTCAGATATTCTAATCTAAAATTGTTAAGCTAAACTTCTTCGTTTTCAACCTTCATGAAAAGCGTTATGTTCATTTATTGTTACAAATCAACACTTATACAAATTTCCTTCATACGTAATGAATATATATCTAATTTTGTATAATGTCTCTCTCACCTTCTATCTTTATGTACACGCATTCTTACATATGCGTTAGTGAGAAATTACTCGTTTCATATTTAGTAACTTAGCTACATGTCAAATAAGCATCATCAATTTATAATATAATTTATTTAGTACATTTCACTTTATAATCTAAAAAAGACATGATGAAAATATGAAATAAATAAATATATATATATACATACATATATATTATATATATATATTTTTTTTTTTATAATTATTATTTCTCTAACAATAAAACCCTTGAATTAAAAAATAAAACAGGATCTAAAAAACTGTTGTATCCAATCTGTAAAATTCAGAAATTAATCTAAGAAGTTACTCTTCCAAGGGAAACTAAGATTTTTTTATTTTTTTTTTATTTTTTCTCTTTCCGACAGTTTTTTAAAAATTATTTTTATTTTTTTCTTAGCATACATCATTTATATTATAAAGTTGTTTACAACTCGATCATAAAATAACGTTGAAAGATATTTTTTCATAAACATTTTGTTCTTAAAAATAAATTTTCTTTTCTTTAATAGAAGTAAATGAACAAATAAAATGTACAACCCGACTTTGATTTGGCTGGAATTGTGAAACATGACCGAAATAATAGAGATTAGTTATGGAGATGTAGGAAGTTTTTGCATACAATTTTTAATTTTTTACAAGAAAGAATCATCCCGGTTTCCGTGGCGAGAGTGGTAGCGTATCGGCCTTTCATCCGAAGGTCCCGGGTTGGAATACCGGTCAGGCATGGCATTTTTTTACACACGCTACAATTCATTCATCTCATCCTTTTTTCTTTATCTGTTTAGCCTCCAGAACTACCTAAGGTATTACTTCAGAGGATGAATGAGGATTATGTGTGTGAATGTGAATGAAGTGTAGTTTTGTACAATCTCAGGTCGACCACTCCTGAGAAGTGTGGTTAATTGAAA
>JAAAKQ030259254.1:0-10788 GCA_010016005.3 Zanna intricata | reverse complement strand
GTCCCCATATACAGAATCCAACTCATCTTTGATTTGCGTAGACGTATTGCCTTTCAAAAACAAATATTTAATGACAGCTCGATACTCGATTTTGTCCATTTTCAGAAAAATACTCACATCATCTCACTCAAACGATGATTACATAACAACTGCGCGTCCAAAATGGCTGAGACTTTGGTGAGTAACTGTCAACAGATGAACAACGAAATTCGAGTGCCTGCTATCTTCATGTGAGGTCGAAAACTTTTCAGACCACCCTCGTGTGTGTGTGTGTGTGTGTGTGCGTGTGCGTGTGTGTGTGTGTTGAAAATAACAAAAAAAAATCATCACCAAATATAGTAACAGAACTTAGAGAACTAATATCAAAAGTCAACTTTTGAGGGATCTCGCATCATCAGTCTGTACAAAATTACAAAATGACATCAAAAAAAAACAAAAATAAATAAAAATTTAGAAACCATAAAACTTTAACCACAAAACCTGAAAAATATAACTCAGTGCCAACTGGAATTTTTTACAGACTGATGTGACGCAGGGCCCTACGAAATTAGACTTTTGGGTATTAGTTTTCTGGGTTCTGTTATTGTGTTTGGTAGTTATTATTTTGTTATTTGAGATTATTTGGCACAAAGATCATTTGAATTTTCACAAATTTTAATACGTATATTTAAAATAAATAATAAAAATGTATATATGTAAATGTGTATATTGAATAAAAATATTATAAAAAAAATTT
This sequence comes from Zanna intricata, assembly GCA_010016005.3. Taxonomy (NCBI): domain Eukaryota; kingdom Metazoa; phylum Arthropoda; class Insecta; order Hemiptera; family Fulgoridae; genus Zanna; species Zanna intricata. Next base: position 10,052 of record JAAAKQ030259254.1, on the reverse strand, counting down.
AAAAATATTGTATGTTACCAAATAAAAAGCACGCATATTGGGTAATGATGATTACATTACTGTATTATTATAATGAAAACTGCATACATCCAGTTACAGCATGTGTATGGTTTATTTTAATAACATAGTATAGTTTTAATTTTTCAATATTTTTAATATTTTTATTTAATATGTAATTTAATTAAATGCATTTGATCATGACTGAGAATGCCAGGATCCTGCTAAAAAAAACCATCATGATAAAATTAAGTTAAGATCTTGTATGTAGGTGGTTTATGTTAATAGAATTTAAAATATATATTCAGAACGTTTAGAAAGTTGCTGTGCACTAGAATTATGGACTCGAATTATTGAAGTGCAATGATGAAACTTAAATTATTACTTTGTATTTTTATTTCATTATTTTATAATAACTGATATAATAACTGGAACAGTTTATAAAAGGAGTTGAAAATTACCTCCTCCAACATCAATAGAACACTATATATGTTTTAATTTGTTTTCAAACACTTTAACCAGTTGATGTACTGGAATGTCTTATACATATGTCTTATACTATATTTTTAGTTCATCAATCATGTTTGGTCTGTTGCAATACAATGCTTCATTTGCTGCCTCTCCTCCCCCTAATATAAAGTAATCTGGAGGAGTCACATTGGATGATCATAATGGCCACAAACTTCTCTAAATGATTTGTACACCAAACATTTTCTAAAAAAGTGATTGACCTGTTAGCTGTGTACACATTGGCGCCATGATGTTGGAACCAACCGTGATTGATTTCCACTTATGTTAACTAATCAATGAAGTTGTTAAAAAAGCACAATAATGATCTCTCTTAACTATATTTTCAAAAAAATATTAGACCCACATTCTGCTTCAATTTTCACTTTGTGTAATGTGTAATTCACAGGGGTTAGTTGTCGACCACATTTGTGTATTTTGTGAATTAAACTTCCAAGAAGAAATCATTCTTCATCTGTTAAAAAAACCTATGGAATTTTGGTCAGTAAAATATTTAAACTATTTTCAACAATGAAGTCTTTCAGCATGATCAGTTCTTGATTCAGGTTTGTTCCTGAACGCGTATTATTACTGTTAACCACACACTAACTTAAATCGGCTGATGCAACGCAGTAGCAGCTCAGATGTCACCAGAAGTGCAGTATGTGCATATGTGAACACAGGCGGGACTACTATCACATACTAGCTCCTCATCACTACAGGCTCCAATAAAAGAAGATTCACTGGCGTGAATTCTTAATTCAACACAACCACCACCTGGAGAAGACCAAGAGGAAGAAGAAGAAGAAGATGGAAGAAGACAGAAGAAGTTCTGTGACGTGTTCCAACATGGGAGCACCCGGTGGATGCCAGCATCCTTGCCGGGGGAGCTGCTGGTTGCAGATGCTACCTTCCTGTTGCAGCTCGCTGGTCTTCAATCGCCGGCGGCGATTGAAGTCTTCAATTGCTGGGCGGCGGAAGCAGCTGGGGAGCCGGCCCAGCATGAGATGGCTCAGGGAGAACCGCCCAAGCTGCACCGGCGAAAGACAACCGACGCTGAGGGGCTCTGGGGACTACCACTGTGTAGGAATCCAACTGAGGGGAAGCCCAGCCCAATTTCAATGGACTAGCCACAATTCCCTGAATACAGCCAAGTCAACTTGCCAGAGACCATCTTCCAGACGCAACCAGCTTCTCAGAGCTAACACAAAAAACAGCCTTTTTCAGGGCCACAACTCCAGAAACCTCAAACAGCCCTTCTCAGGGCTATGACACAAGGTTTTAAACTACAACATTGAAGCCTTTTGGCAATAACAACAGCCCTTCTCGGAGCTACCACAAGGTTTTAAATTATAATGAGCTGCCGAAACCATTCAGTGACGAAAACTGCTCTTTTCAGGGCTACCATAAGGTTTAATTCTACGTTCCGTCGAAGCCATTCGGTGAAATTACTTTGTAGCGGAAAAGTTTAAATTTGTTTCTTACAGCTTTGCGTGGTAGTTAATTCAATATCTTGCTGCTGTGCTAACTTACACATTGATTTCGATGGACTTTCGGCCGTTGCATATGAAATATCAAGCAACTTCTGTTGGTTTAGTTTAGGTGGTCTTAAATAGCGCCAGTTGCTGAAATTTTTCAATAAGAATTCAAACTGCATTGTGATGAGGAACAGGAGTCCTTGAACAGGAGCACAAGTTTCAGTAAACTTGTGCTTCACTAAATCTGTATACTTGTCACCTTCATGAAAGATGTGTTCAAAATGCGAGCAATGCCAAGCGAGTCCACAGGGCAACCGATGAAATAATTTTTTCTGTAGTATTATAGATTAAAACTAATAATAATCTGTTTCTGATTCTTTGTATTATTATAATTCTGTGTTTCAGTTAATCTTGCTCGATTCAATATCTGTTAATGTCGTGGGATATCATGGCATCAGTAATAAGTTTGTTTATTCCTTCCTTCATGTTTTTATAATATTTGTTTCCATTTATTTTTATGTGTTGGTATGTGTCAACATTTTAACTATATTATAATTAATTTATTAGTTGCTTTTAACTATCAGTAGTTTCAGCTATTTATCAGTTATTTACAGAGTGATGTGTGTCTTTCTTTTTAGGTTTAAACTTTGCGTTGTGGGATGAAATCTTTTTATAATTGTTGTTTTATTATAATTTATTTTTTAAACTCATAATCGAAATTAGTTATTTGTGTAATAACCGTCACAGATAATTTATTCATAATGAAATTTTTTACAGATTTGAAATCCATAATGTTATGTGTAATAACAATATTTTATTTGTTATCCACTTAATGATAATATGATCCTGTTACATGCTTACAGAAAAGTTGTAAAAAGTGTTTATAAACTTTAAGATGTACAAGAAATTATTAAAAATTCCTTTAACCTGTAATTTTGTATCCTTCTCTTAGTTTTTCTATTCCATGATTTACTTAACTGAGGCATTCAACTGTAAGAAATCATTAGACACCAGGTTTTCAGTATGCCGTAATCTTTTTATAACAAATAACAATAAATAATAAAACTGTATCTCTCATTAAGAAACTTTATTTAAAGAAAAATGTTCTTAATTCTCTCTTTTATTTATATATATTTTCAAGTCTTAATTGTTGTTATCAAATTAATTGTTGATTCTTTTTATTTTGTGTAGATGGGTATTATTTAGAGAAAAAATTTTTCTGTAGGTTATAAGAGATTAAAAAATACACAGTGAATTATGTTATAAAAAACAAAGTAAAAAAGTTACCTTAAATATGAATTAATCTCCTTCAAAGTACTGTCCTTGGCTAGCAATACACTTATCCCAACATTGAATCCACGAATGGAAGCATTTCTAGAAGGATTCTTTTGGAATGGCTTTCAGCTGTTCTGTTGTGGGTGGCCTTCTCAATGTCAGGAATGGTGTCAAAACGTTTTCCTTTTAGCAAATTTTTTATTTGAAGAAGGGAAGAGCCAGAAGTCACATGGTGCTAAATCTGGTGAGTAAGGCGGATGTGAACAGACAGGAAGATTTTTAGCGGCCAAAAACTCACGAATCAAAAGCAACTTATGGAACGGCGCGTTGCCATGATGAAGAAAGCTGTTGGCCCATTTTTTAGGCCTCTTTCTTCGCACATCGTTTCGCAAACGTTCCAGTTCCCCCTTGTAAAATTTGGAGTTTACAATTGTTCCCCTTGGAACAAACTCTGATCGCACTATGCCCTCACAATCGAAAAAAATCAATGTTTTTAAGGTCGAAGGACGTCCCGACCGTTCCTCGTCCTTAACTGACTCAGTTCCACTTTTAAATCGCTCATACCACTTGTAAACAGTCTTAAAAGTTACCATATTATCACCCTACACTAATTTTTAACATTTCGTAAGCTTCTTTGGAACTTTTTTTCAAATTGAAACAAAACTTAATGTTAATGCGTTGTTCAAGATCCATGTTTCATGACAGACACTGCAAACACGACCTTACTGTAGCAGCTATAGAAGCAGATTGACAAGCTGGAACGTGTTTAAACTTGTCACACTGCCTGTCTCAACACATGAGGGTATGAGACATATTAGTTGAAATAGATGCAGCGTAAGCAATTGCTGCTATAAAAATTCATTCACCGTATTTTTAGATCACACCTCATATACTGTATGTTTGTTTTAAATGGATTTTAATGAATTTTTAATATCTCATATTACACTTTAAAACTAATTATGTATTATTTGTATGAAATTGCTTTTTATTTTCATTGAAATCCATTCTTAACAAGACTTCTTGTCTTTTTGTTTTCTGTATGAATGGTGTCCCTACTTTATTAATAGATATAAAGACAAAAGATACACTTTATACTTATACTCTGAATTTGAATTCTTTTCACTTGTAACAGTTTAATCATTACTTCTATTTAAAAATACTTAATAAAGGCTGTAATTTTTTTGAATTTTGTGTTTTTTTTTTTTTTTTTTTTAAAGCGGCGAAATGACTTGCTTGACATATGTTTAGTAGGCTGATTTTCTGTTATCAGTTTATGAATAGTTATTGTATTGTGCCCCTCTTCTCAATCAGTTAATTAGTCACCTATTTCCTACTGCATTATAGACATTAATCTGTTCATTTTTAAATTTATAATACATTGGTTTTGTATTATTCTCTTTCTCTCTCTCCTTTCCCTCCCAATATATTTTAATCATAATTTTCACAGTTTCCATTTCCAGCATCCAGGAATCTTGTGTGGATGACTCTTGTCAGGATGCCACCTATGCAGACTTTTCCCTTGGTGTAATTAGACAACCTATTATTGTTTTTCTAAGGCCTCTTCTGATCATGACCACCTACCATAACTTAACAACCGTCGAATTTCAAATTAACAGATTTGCAGAAGTGCAGTCCCTGTGCCTTCCTCTAACACCAAAGGGTTTCATATAAAAACTCTTCCTATATTTAACTTCAATTGTACTTTTTTGTTTAGGAAAAAGCTCAACAGCCACCACACGTCCACACAGGTGGTAGTGTCGAGCATTCACTGACTAAAAACCCCCCCCTCCATTCTCCTCCCCCTGAGACCGGACTCGCAATCAGGCACAACTTGGTGGCGGGGGGAATCAGACGCGGACTCATCTCTTCATCCTGGATACCATTGCCGCCAACTAGTATCCCACCTCACCTGCAACAAACAGAACAGAACGCACTCACTCTCACTTCTCAATCTCACACACACATACCACCCACCCACACCCATTTTTTTTTTTTTGTAAGTGTAAAGTGATTTTCATTTAGAATAACCGGAATAAAATGTTTGAACTCAGAATACACATATGCTTTAAAAAATTTTTCCACTTCTATATATATATATATAATTATTATTTATTACTTTTAAGACCATAATAGATCACTTTAGTTCAGTATTTTTCGGCAAGTTCTTTCTTTCCTTGCTGATTTGTTGTTTTTCAGCTTTTCTTTTTTGCTAGTAATTTCTAAGGGTTTCAGATCTTATCGGACTTTCTTGTTCAGAGTACACCCGGCTTGTTGTTTTCATGGGTTTTGATAGGAATCTTGTTTCTTTATTTTTTACTTTCTCATAGTTTCCAGTTTTTGTTTATATGTTTTCATGGGTTATGTCTAATTCCTCCATGTCTTTCTGTACTTTGTTTAACCTGTTCAGTCTGCTTTTCTTGTTCCAGAAAAGTTCAATTATCCATCCAATAAGTCTGGTCTCTCCCCCTGGTCTCTTCCATTCTGAAAGTGTCTTAGAAAGGAGATTCTCTTGTTTCTAAATTTATCAGTTATCGGGATGGTAGTTTTGTAAATTTCTTTGTTTGGAATAATTCTCCAAATCCTGTCTTTTTTAATATTTTTTCCAGTGCATCATCGTAGAATCTGTCTTTCAATCTTTTCCAGTTTGTCAATAAACCTTGTCTGGTACGGTCCAAATATGGTTTTGTATCCATAAAGTATTTCTGGTTGGATAAATGGGTTATAATGTCTTATTTTTGTGTTTATGGACATGCATTTTTTGTTACAGATATTTTGTGTTTTTATTGTGGATTTGATGAGTTTTATTTATTCTTTCATTCCAGTTTGAATTTTCTTGGGGGTTGTGTGTGATATTTTCCCCCAAATATCTAAAGCTTTCTACTAGTTCTATGTCATTGTTTATTTTTTGTTTATGCATAGTGGGTCTCTCACCATAATTTTGGTTTTTTCATCTGAAATTTTTAGATCAATCTATATTATTAGTTATACATTATTAATATATGTACTCCTTTGTTTCTTTTCCCACTACATTTAATGCTTTCACAGATAATTTTTTACATTTTCATTTATTAAAGCAATATAAATTGTGAAAGGTACATATAGGTAGCCATAATTTAAAATTGTTATACAATTTAAATTTCTATAATGTGAGTTTTGTATCTATTGTTAGTTCAAATTTGAATTTACTGTATTTATTTTATTATTTAGATGAATTGTATTAATGGGGATAATATATTTGATTTACAATGATTAATTATAATTTATCACTAATTACATTTTAATGTTTTACTATTCTTGCTACAAAAAAAACAAGTAAAAGCAACCGAAATTCTCTATGCCACAATTGATTGAGTATCCTACTTAGTATTATTTTTTCTGTTTATTGGAAAAATAAGGTTGTCAGATAGCCTTCAATTTAAAATTTTAAAAGAAATGATGTATACTTATTTTTTAAATGTTTTAGATGATATAAATGAAGAACTAAATACTTTACTAATATCATGCAATTTTGTTACGGTTAATGATTAATATTTAACGTTTTATTTTATATTTAGCCAGATGATGATGATATTAATGGATGGTTACTGCAAAGTATAGCCATAAATTTACCTGCAATAACTATTTTTACTTTTGGTCTTGTTATGTATGGTGTTTCTAAACTGGAAGAGGACATCTCATTTATGTCTTCTTCACCACCAGCAGAGTTAGTGAGTCGAGTTGTAAAATATGTCCCTATTGTTTGTATGGTAAGTTAAATATACTTGCGTATTTTATTACTTTATTTTATTTTTCAAAGTTCTGGCCTCTATTTCTGAAGTTCGTTTTCACAATCTAATCTCAAACAGAATAACTGAGCAGGATCTTGTTTATTAGCAACTTTCTTCAAGAAAAAATTTAGGAGAAATGTATGGGGGATGTTATCTCCTGTTTAGCTAAATTTGGGAAGGCCCTGGGCCTTTCTGTGATTTTCTATAGTTTTAGTTACGTGAGAAATATGTATACATACCGGATATCAGCTTTTCTATATTATTTTCTCATTGTGTAAACAAACTCTGCATAAGTTATGAATGTTTTAATTTTTTAAACGTAGCTTTCTACTGTATTAAAATTAATAATTTTTGTTGCAATTTATCTATTAAGATAAATCTACTTGATCAATCTATCTACCAGATAAATTACACATAAAGTCTACTGCGCACGGCTAAAAGGAGATAGCATCCAATTATGTTGAAACCAGATTTTTGCTATTTGTGGCCAAGAATGTTTTGAGTATCTGAAATAATTAGATAATATAACTGTATACTCCAAATTCACAAGAATTAACCCGGAAAAATTATAAGGTAAGTATAATTTATCTTATTATAAATAATATTAACTAGTTACAGATTCAGAGTTCATGCTACGTAATAATGTTGTTAGAATTCACCAAGGTAAATGAACCAACTAAACACCAAAAGTAATACAGTTAGAGAGAAATCTTAGGATAACATAGATCATGCAAATTTTCTGTAGAGCAAATTTATAACACTATATTTTGAGTACTACTGTACTGTTTCAAGCCTGAGAAGAGAAAAATTGTAAAAGATAATATTTTAAGAAGCAACTTTTTTTTGTCTTCAGTCATTTGACTGGTTTGATGCAGCTCTCTAAGATTCCGTATCTAGTGCCAGTCATTTGATTTTGGTGTAACCCCCTATATCCTACAACCCTAAGAATTTGTTTTACATATTCCAAACATTGCCTGCCTGCACAATTTTTCCCATTTACCTGTCCCTCCAATATCGAAGTGATTAGTCCAGATTGTCTTAATATGTGGCCTATATGTCTGTCTCTTCTTTTAACTATATTTTTCCAAATGCTTCTTTCTTCATTGATTTGCCTCAGTACCTCATTGTCACTTTATTCACCCACCTGATTTTTAACATTCTCCATTAGCACCACATTTCAGAAGCTTCTAATTTTTTTCTTCTTGGGTACTGAACAATCGTCCAAGTTTCACTTCTTTCTAAACCTAAGTTCCAAACATATACTTTCAAAAATCTTTTCCTGACTTTTAAATTAATTTTATGTAAGCAAATTATATTTCTGATTGAAAGCTCATTTTGCCTGTGCTATTCGGCATTTTATATCCCTCCTGCTTCGTCCATCTTTAGTAATTCTACTTCCCAAATAACAAAATTGTTCTACCTCCATAATCTTTTCTCTATTTTTATATTCGGTGAATCATCTATATTATTTTTTTATTAGCTGTAAGACAAAAATTAAGGGATATTTGTATCAAATATAAAATCTTTAAATAGAAGTTAATATTTATATTATATTAAATCTATATTAATTGAATATTAATATATGCGTCACAGAAATAAATACATTATTAAAAAGAGATGTATGATGAAGTTAACTGTGAAGAAACAGATAAAAAAAGGTATTATAGAACTTAAAAAATTTATGGATATATTTAAAAGGTTTTAGGTTTTGCCGGCCTCCGTGGCGCAAGTGGTAGCGTCTCGGCCTTTCATCCGGAGGTCCTGGGTTCGAATCCCGGTCAGGTATGGGTTTTAGGCAAGTTTTAGGTTTCATTCCTCTAAAAACAGATTTTTTTTTTTTTATCATTACAGTTTAGTGCCTAAAGAGTAAAGCTGCCTTTTAGTAATTATTTAGGACATCAACCGATTGATTACAGGTTGATAAAAAATAAAAACTGAGTTGAGACAGTTTGTTTCTTGTTCATTTCCAAATTATACATTAAAATTTCTAAGAATAATTAAAAATTTATTACTCAATGTTTAGAAAGTGAAGAATTAATCAAATTGTAAAAAGAAATAGTGTCCCTAGTAATGGTACTTTGAAAAATACAGAAAATTCAATAAAAAAACTACTTATGCCATCATGTTCTATACATAATGTACAACTGCAGTAGAACAAACACAAAAATGTCACAGTTATAAGATGCAAGATGTTTATAAATCATCAAATCAGTTGTATGATTTGATTTGGGATATTTTTGACTTGGGTATTTTTGAAAGTCAACAAGTAGTATCTTAAAAGTTTGAGCCAGTCTCTGTGGATAATCATAAAGAGAAATGAAAACATTGATCTTTAAAAACATTTTACTGTATGATTTGTTTTGGCATTGTGAATTTATAAAACACCTTGTATCTTAAAACTGTGTCACTTTAGTGTTTGTTCTACTACAGTTGTACATTATGTATAGAACCTGATAGCATAAGTAGTTTTTTTTATTGAACTTTCTGTAATTTTAAAAGTATCATTACTAGGGACATGCTAGTAATAGTAAAGTACTATTTACCAGTACCCAGCATTTAGAATTCAGTTTTCATGATAAAAGAAAAAAAAAATTAAGTGTCTGATTTCTCATTATTTATAGGTTTAAAAATTATGTTTACTTTTTTCAGTTTTGGATCTTTATAGTGAGTAAATCCGTTTATAGTGTATAAACGTAGTATTGTTAGTCATGTCTTCAGCGTACTAATATATATGATATTTTTGATTGTTGTAAAATTTTTTGAATATTAGAGAAACAAAAAAAAAAAAAAACATGAATAGCATTAACCGAATTTCAAATAAAAAAGTTAAGTATGATGAAGATAGAAATAATAAATTTAACCCACAGGGTTGGTCTAGTGGTTAACGCGGCATCGCAAATCAGCTGATTTCGAAGTCAAGAGCTGATTTCGAAATTCAGCTGATTTCAAAATCGATTAACCACACTTCTCAGGAGTGGTCGACCTGAGATTGTACAAGACTACACTTCATTCACATTCATACACATCA
>JAAAKQ030259232.1:0-10789 GCA_010016005.3 Zanna intricata | reverse complement strand
GGGAGGGGGGGGGGGGGGGGGGGGGGGGGGGGGGGGGGGGGGGGGGGTGGGGGGGAGAGGGAGGGAGAGAGGGGGAGAGAGAGAGAGAGAGAGAGAGAGAGAGAGAGAGAGAGAGAGAGATTGAGCGAGTGGTGATTTCTAGACTTTATGAAGGTCCTAGACCTTCATTCTTAGATTTCATACTTAGATTTTAAGGAAAAAAGGGTAAAACACGAAAAAGTTTTATTGGAATATCGGAAAATTTACTTTTTTTTAGGTTTGGAATAAAATAATTTTGTTAATTTACCCATAAACAAATACAAATTTTTTGTCAACGTTGTAATCCTGATTGAAAATTGATGAAAATAATGTTGAATGAAAAAAAAATAGAAATCTTATCAATAACAGAAAAAAAAATTAATAAAAACTTCATTTAAAAAATAAAAATCACGTATTTTTTGGTTTGATAGAATACTAATAAATAACTGTTTATTAGGGTTTTTTCTAAAATATAACTTTTAAATTTACAGGTTTATCTTTTTTTAAGTTAACAGTAACTGTAACTTTAGCTTAAGTTTTTGTCTGGAAATTAGAATACTACTGTCATTATCCATAAATTATTCATGGTTATTCATTTATCTCTCGTTATTCTAGTTCTCTTTTTCTGTGTACTCCTCTGAGTTATCGTAAGGTATTACTTCAGGGGATGATATATATGAATGTGAATGAAGTGCGGAAAGTCCTGAGAAGTGCGGTTAGTTGAAACCCAACCACCAATGAACACCGGTATCCACGATCTAGTATTTCTTTAATTTTTGTAGTGAGTTTTAATTTCTCGATAAAACTTTATTTGTGTGTTCTCAGTGTATAAATCACTTTGAAGGGACTAATATTTTTCTCTAATGATTAGACTATTAATTTTAATGGAAAATTTTCTTTCCTTTACAAATGTTAAAGTTATGTACGTAACGTAATAATGTTAAAATATGTTTTCAGTGCATAAAAAAAAATTTTCTTTCTTAACCAAAAGCCTAAATAGCAATTTTTATTTTAACGGCTTCCTTACTGAAACTGAAAATCAGAAAAATGTTTAAAAATACTTAATAACAAAACTGGAACGTAAAATAATACCTATTACACCTCTTGAAATTGAACTGTATTTAGCCCCTGGAACTACTGTAAGGTATTACTTCAGGGGATGAATTCGGATGATATGTATGAATGTGAATGGAGTGTAGTTTTGTTTTGTACAATCTCAGGTCAACCATTTCCGAAAAGTGTGGTTAATTGAAACCCAAACACCAAAGAACACCGGCATCAACGATCTAGTATTCAAATCCGTGTAAAATTAACTACCTTTACTAGGATTTTAACCTTAGAATTCTTGACTTCGAAATCATCTAATTTGCGATATCGCGTTACCACTAGACAAGCTCGGTGAGCAACATCTGTACGTCTGTATTATTATGTATTTGATGAATTTTGTACTATCAGATTTGTTATGAAATCTGTGGTTCTTCTTTGTGTTAACAGGAAAAGTAAATTATCTGAACATACTTATATATTTGATACCTTAGAGCCGGTCGGAATATGGTAGTTAACGATAGCGTTGGTTAAACAGTCCTTGGAATCCGTACTGAAATTATTTGATAATGCTTGAGGTGCTTTTGGTAATGCTTGAGAGTGATGTTAATTGCAGCTCTCTTCAAAGTTCCTTGTGTGATTTTTTTTGTCTCGTTTCGTTGTTTCTCTTTAGTTAAATCGAACCGTTCACATATCCAACACGTTCCTTTAAATGGTATGATTACTTTCTCTTTACCGGTGTTACTTAAATTTTGATTACTTTTTCAGCGAATTTACGTTAAGAATGTTAACGATCTTAAAAAGTATCGTCTCGTTTGTGTAGTACAGTACGATCGCTCCTTGGTCTATAGATCTGTCCGTAACGTAACTCTGTTTTCTGACCGGTAAATGTAGTATATCCTCTCTTTATCTGTTTAGCTTCCGGAACTACCGTAAGATATTACTTCAGAGGATGAATGAGGATGATGTGTATAAATGTGAATGAAGTGTAGTATTGTACAATCTCAGGTCGACCACTCCGGAGAAGTGTGGTTAATTAGAAGCAAACCACCAAAAAATACCGGTGTATCCACGATCTAGTATTCAAATCCGTTTAAAAATAACTACCTTTACCAGGATTTGAACCTCAGAACTCTGGACTTCGAAATCAGCTTATTTGCGTAGTCACGTTAACCACTAGACCAGACCGATGGGTTGGATCAAATTGTGGTTGGGTTTCAATTACTTCATAACTGTAATGATAATTTAAGCGTTTTTTTATATCAAAATTTGTATTTTAGACATTTTTCCGTATATATTTTTTATATTTGCGCTTGCCGTTTCTGTCAGATTCTAAATTTTACGTAAAATATTTTTCATCATCTTATCACTGTTGATCAGTAGGTTTTAAATTATTTGTTCTTAGTTACGCGTTTAAAAATATTATTCTGATTTTATATGTTTGAATTGATTGTTTTTATTAATTTAAAGTAACTATGAATAATAGTAATTAATTATAATATCTGCACAGAATCACTTTGTATATTGTTAATATTTGCTTCACTCTATCAAAATTTAATTATTTGAAGTACATGAAGATATTTATTTTAATTAATACATTAATAATAAATTTTGTGTTAAATTTGAAGGTATTATATTTTCATAATCTATTTTTTTTATTAAGAATTTTATTAATTAACAACGATTTTATTAATTAACGATTTTTTTGAGGTTATACTTTTATTGTGTTTCTGGAATTTTTTAGCGCTCGTTTTTATTTCGATTCAAAAACAGTCAAGATTTATGCATCTTTTAAAAAAAAAATCTATGGAAATAATTGTAAATTCTATAAAATAATTTGTAGAGCTCGCTGTATCATGATTTTCGAATTACCGTAAATTAAAATTTAACTCGGAACTAATTTCGTAAATTATATGATCTATATATAATTAATAAAATATTGAATACTTATTATAAGTTGCGTTTCTAAAACAGTAACTTTGGTTTTTTTTTTGTTTTATTTTTTTAAACTGAATGGCAAAATATCTACTCAAAATTATATAGCGATAGGGTTACTGAATTAAATTCGTAAATATTTACGAGTTTTTTTTTTTCAGAAGAAATTGAGTTGCATTTCCAAATTGGCTACTTCAAACCGCTTAAAATATACTAATGCCCTACGAACTTGTATCTATAGGGTACGTGAAAAGATAGAACGTGTGGGATAGCTTACAGCATTAAACGATTTCGAAATAAACGTTAACGGCCGTAAGGATAAGAGATGTACTTTGGAGTCGGGTGTTTCCGTACGGGGTCAGTCCTTTTAGATAACTGAATCTAATATCCGAGTTAGAACGAGAGGGGTTTCTTACCGGAAGAAGTGTTTGATATAATCCCTGGACTATTCTAATGACAAGGATTGACAAAAATAGATGAAAATAAGTGTATTAGTTTAGAAAGGAGGAAGTTGCGCATTTGAAACGATGAGATATTTAAATGTTTTTAACTACACTATTAATGTAAGTAGAAAGTTCGTTTTCAATACGATTAAAGTTTTGCGTGAATTTATTTTGAAGAATAAACTCATTCCTCCTTAGTAACATTTAAAATTTGTGATAAAAAGTTTTTAAAGAATTAAGGAAATATCATAGTAAAAAACTATTATGGTATTATTTAAATTTTAAAAATTATGCTTTCGATTTTATTACTTTAAGTAATTTATTCCAGAAGGAAGGATAAGGATATAATAAAGTAATTTTTATTTAGAAATTACCCCGCTTTTTTCCTGTAAAATTGAAGTCGATTAAAAATTTTATAAAAAACCTATTTCAACATTTTTTTAAAAATCGCAAACGTTTGTACATTAGTATCGATTGATAAATATAAAATGAAATAAACGGCCTTGTAGAGAGAGCTTGAAAGAGTTCATATTATTATATTCATATCAGGAGAGTATGTAGGTTAAAAAGTAAGGCTAGCTTTTCATCGGCAAAACGTATTAAAAATCTTTGTGCCTAATCAATTTTAAAAACCTCTTAAAATTATTTCTTTACTTTTAACACTCAATGGTATCTCTGCGTCATTCGTGTCGTGTGTTTGAATGAATTTTGCTTTTGCAAGTGCTTACACCTGCTACTTAATATCCTTTTTTGGAGTATAGCTTCCAATGATCGAATAATATAAGTACACCAGTACTATTCGGCAGCGCAAGGGATCTCGGACTGTTTGAAGGTTTCGGCTGCAGTTGAGGTTAGATTATTTAATAAAATAACCCACCCAATGAAAACATCCATCCGACAGCAGCCTGTCATCAAGGTTGGGTGACATTGCCAATGTCACTATCTGAATCGAGCCATAATCTGGCCGCATCGATAGTGACTGACTCACCTGTTATCTTCCAGAATAGAATTTTATGTTAAAATAATAAAAATTAACCATATTTTATTCAAAACATGTACAAAAAATTTATATATATATTTTGTTCTACAAATTAAAATCTGTATTGTGAAATTTGAATGAATTGTTCGAAATATCATATTAAATTGAAAAATTTTGTTCTACTGCATATTTTTTTAGTTATAATTATTTATTCATCTGTGGTTCGTACCAAAATTATCCATACTGTTGTTCTTGTTGGTAGTATTTATCAGTATCAGTTATTATCTACGTTTCTATGTAATATTTTAGATCTATATTCTTATTTTTGTTGTTTAATTAGTTCCATGAGGTTTAGATAGAGTATGACTTGGAGACCGAATGTGTGTGCGGGCGAGTCCCCCTCCTGAAGTAATGCTCAATGAGCGGTTCTAGGAGGGCTGGAGAGCCATATGGGTGACGGTTTAGTCGGTAGTGCGCAGGCATACATGCGCACTTTTATAACAACTTGCGGAACCTGTTAGCATCCTCGTCACTGCTCTCTGAGCGCTGTAAAATGGATTCCTCACTTCGAAAAAAAGGTTCCGACAGGTAAAAAGAGTTTGATAAACGTTCAGTATTAGAATATAACTAACGTAAGGTGTTTTAGTACCTATTTAAAGTAATATAAATCCATTTTTTTAAAACGAGATCCGCAAAACATACCATACCGTTCCTTCCCAGTAGCCGCAATCGCTTTACATTCTGAAACGCTGTACACTGATACTACCTTACTTATTACCTGTATTTGGTGATTATTTATTAAATATTACTTGAAACGTTAAAAAATTATTTGAAAAAGAGTTGATTTTTTGATTTAAATATTAAAAAAATAAATAAATAAACAACCTACTCTAAAATATTAAATATAAGATTCTTTTATTATTTTAATTTATTACGGTATAATAATTTTTCCAGTGAAACTCTAGACTGTACTACAAAGATTCATAGTAAACTTTTGGTAAGTAGCAATAAATCACTTAAAATTAAGGTGAAGGGTGAAGGCACAATCGTTGTAATATAACGGAGAGTAATGTCAAAGAAAGTCTGAGGGAAGAAAACGACTCTTCTTTTAGGGGGAGGCCAACGATACAAAAGAATGAATGTCGGCGGACGATAGTACTGATCCTTTTTGTAAACCTTTCTACAGCTAGGGGCGACTAGTAAAAACGATGAAATACAATAATATAGACAGAATGGTTGTGAAAAGTAAGGTGTCGTCGGTCCATGTTGTTATGTTATATATATATATATACATACTGTAATGTTGCAGTAGATACAACATTTTAGAGTGCAGTAATGTAGTGTTTTGTTACTTCAGGTCATTTAGACATTCTTGTCACGTTCTGCTCTTCAAATGGGAATCAATTTCAAGGTTATACATTAGATACAACAGTATACTATATACTTGTTGACTTATTGCATTCTCGGTTACTTATTGGCCAATTGAAACTGAAATGCTTGTTATTTCAGTTGCTGACCCACTGAACGTAAATAAACCGGTTGTTGTATAATAATCATTTTATATTATATTTTACTGCTTGATTATGTGAAATTTACATATTTTTCATATAAATTTTCGGAATATATGATGTTACAATAATAAAAAGATTCAATTGGGCTAATTTTAGAAAAAAAATATACGGTAACAAAGTTGAAAGAATATAAGAAGCTTGATTAGTAGCATTTTATTCTCTTTGTGTTGTGAATAATGTATGTAATCAGATGGCGATAGAGGTTAACGACAATCACGTTAAGGTAATTCCCATTGTGTTATGTTGAATCTTGTTTTTATTTTCTTTTTTCATTTTATTTTATGGACTAATTAATTTTATTTGTAAACAGTTTTTTTTTCTTTTTTTTTTTTACTATTTCTAAATTTAATTAATTTTCTTTGGCAGCTTATCGTTTTTGTATTGAAGTACACAGAAACTTCTTTGTGTCATCATAATTGATAGAAATTTATTTAATTGCCGAATGAAAATTATTTCTCGGTAGAAGAGAAATACATTTTAAGCTTGTTATTTTTTTAAATCATCAAGTTAAAAAAAACAATACTTTAAGTATACCTATCTATATAAATAAAAATGTAAATGTTCGTTTGTCCAAATCTTAAATCTCCGCAGGTTTTTCACCGATTGCCGGCCTCCGTGGCGCGAGTGGTAGCGTCTCGGCCTTTCATCCGGAGGTCCCGGGTTCGAATCCCGGTCAGGCATGGAATTTTCACATACGCTACACATCATTCATCTTCATCCTCTGATGTAATACTTAACTATGGTTCCGGAGGTTTAAAAAAAATTTTTTTTTTTTTTTTTCTTTACGTAGAAGTAAAAAGCTCTACCAGCCGAAATCTCTGCCCGCGCAGATAACAGTGTGGGTAAAAAAAAAAAAAAATTAAAAAAAAAGTTTCTTCACCGATTGCTTTGAAATTTTGACACAATGTTGCATTCGAATACGCGCGTTTTTTTATATACAGGTTTCTAAATTAGTTTGGACCCGCTAGGTGGCGCTGGGATCGAGATATTTCGAAAAATGATATTTATTGTCCGTGTTTACTCATATTCAGAATTTGTGTTACATGGAAAGAAATACGTCTACAAAAAATGGATCGGCTAGTTGGCGCTGGGGTCGAGATGTTTAGAAAAAAAATTCATGGTTCGATTTGGCTCGTATTCAGAATACATATTAGCTACGTGAAAAGAAATTATTTTGCAAAAACTGTACCCGCTAGGTGGCGCCGGTGTCGAGATATTTACGAAACAAACTAATATAAAACAGACTTTCTTCTTCTATATATATAAAAGGAAATGGTCGTATGTGTGTCCACTGTAGATTAAATAAACTACTGGATCGATTTAAACGCGGAAAAAATGAAAGAAGGGAAAAATACAAAAAAGGGATAAATTGAAACGTTAAATTTCGTGAAGTTCCGTAATTTTCGGTTTTTTTAATGTTTTATCGAACTTTTAATTGTGTTCATTTAATCTACTATATATATATATATATATATATATATATATATATAGATTTATATATATATATATATATTAAATAATTTAGCAAAATCTCCATAGGATCTTTTAATATAATCCACCGGGTTGGTCTAATGGTTAAACTCGTCATCACAAATCAGCTGCTTTCAAAGTCTAGAGTTTTAAAGTTCAAAACCTAGCAAAGGTAAAGTTACCTTTGCTAGGATTATAAAAGTAACTACTTTTATACGGATTTAAATACTAGATTTGTGGATACCGGTGTTCTTTGGTGGTTGGGTTTCAATTAACCACACTTCTCAGGAGTGGTGGACCTGAGATTGTACAAGACTACACTTCATTCACGTTCATACAAATCAACCTCTGAAGTAATATCTTATGGTAGTTCTGGAGGCTAAAAAAAAAAAAAAAAAAAAAAAAAAAATATATATATATTATATTATGCAAGTCGGTAACAGATATTTAACAGCCAGTTGGAAACAATGATTTTATAGAAATCTAGAATTTGGTTTACAATAAAAAGAGAAATTGTCAGGATTCTTTTTTAATGATTTTGCTCTCGTGAATTATTTTAAACTCAAAATATTAATAATTTAGTTTTCAATTATATTGACTTAAAACAAAGTAAAAAATTCCTTGAACGTTAATAAAATCCCCTTTGTAAGGATAATTATGAATCATTTGCGGGTACTTTGAGAAATGTTGAACAGTTCATTAAACATCTAATTAAATAATGAGTTTGGAAGATAATCTTTTAAAAATCTACATTTTTTTTCTTTTTTATGCAGATCATAACTGTTTCTTTAAAGGATAATTACTATTGTATTTTGTTTTGAAATTGTTTTTCGGGTTCCCTCTTTATATGGATGACTCGTTGAATAATGATTCAAAAAATTATCCTTTTTTTAATTTAGATTTACTGAAAATACGAGAATGCTCATTCAATACCCTTTCGTATGAGGCTGAGCAATTAGTACAGCGAAATCATTAAATTATGTGAATCTATATAACGGATTACTACAAAACAGTTTTTACTTCATAAGTTAAAGCTCAGCAATTATTTATAATTCCAGTCGATCACTAAATCAACATAGCGAAACAATCTTTTCAACGACATATTTTTTATATGTAAACCGGTTTAAAAAGTAGTAAATTAGAGTCGGTTTATATAAAATAAAACATTTCTTTTATGAAAAAGATTATGTCCATTGATTTGTATAACTTTCGTAATCTGTAATGTGTTTTAAAAGTTATACAACAAACGGCTAACTTCTAAAAAATATGTTTATTTTTTTTCTTTTTTTTTTACTTTATCGTATTTTAAAGATTTATTTTGATTTAACTTTGATCACATAATGGGTATGTCTAGTATTCAGTTAATGGAAATGCAACACATCATTAAAAAAAAAAAAAAAAAAAAAAAAAATATTTACCGGTAATGCACCAACGTACCTCTCAGTTTCAAACACAATGTACAATAACTCTACATACAGTACGTATAACAATGACGTTTATGAAATTATACGACAGTTTAAAGATGAATTAATTAATTAACAGATGGGTTCAACCCACTTATTAGATGTAACCCTGCTCTTTTGTCAATCCATTTACATTGTTAAAATGATAGATCTATATATTATTACTGAATTACAGTTACATAATATAGCTTTATTTAATGTTATGTAATAATAACTTACATTTAATAACTTTAATTATATTAATGGGTGCTTTAATTTCTTATATTAGTGAGGCCTTCCTAATTCTGAATAATGATCCCCTATTCACGATTTTCTAAAAAAACAATTTTAAATTTATAACTATCATATTTACTGATTAAAAAAAAGTGTTTTAAAAAATTTATTTAAATTAAAAAAAAAAAAAAAACATTAAAGATCCTTTTTAATTATTTTTATGAATAAAATAAGATGTTACGCTTACGGTAATGAAAAAAAGAAACACAATCTAAATTTTTATAAAAAAATTCTTTATTTTACACATTTATTTTTACTTCCTCGCAATTTTTTATATTGTAAAAAAATCTTTCTTGAGTAATTTGTGTGGTTATTCTTTGTTTGAAGAGTCTATAAAAAGGATTTTAAAACGGATATTTATCTTTTTATTTTCAAGGTTTCTTTTCCTTAGATAAGTTTACTTACTTACATTATTATTTTTTTAATTCGGGAATTTATTTCATTAAATTTAAGATTCTTTTGTATTTTTTTATTTTTTATTTATGAAATTCACTACAGAAACTCGAAAGCTTGTGCACCTAGGAATAAGAAATTTAATTTTTGTAGCTATTGAAAAAATAAACATCCCTCACCGGGGATCTCAAGATGAAAGGCCGAGATGGTACCACTTGTGTCATGGAGGCCGGCGAATACTAAATTGTATTATTATTATTATTATTATTTTTCAGGAAGCGCTGATGTAATGTAGTTAGCATAATTTATTTGATTTGTTCAGCGTTTGTAAGATTATGTATAAGAACTCTTTATATTATTAATGTATGTGATAAAAATAGATTAATTAGACTTTTATACTCTTAAATGGAATTTTGTGTATATTTTTACAATTTTTTTTTGGTGCTGTTATTTTTGGTATACTCGAATTTTGCTCGGTTTAGAATTATGAAATCTCATAACAAAGCAGCCAAAGAGACAAATACTTTAGTAACGAAGCTCATTTCTGGTTATGTCAACAAGCACAATTACCGTAAGACCAATCCTCAGGAAATTTACGAGTCTCCATTGTATCCTGAAAAATGCACTGTATGGTGAGGGTTACATGCTGGAGGCATCGTCGGTCCTTATTATTTTAAAAATGAGGCCGGAGCGCATGTTACTCTCATTGGTCATCGTTACAGATCAACAATGTTCAGTGATTATTTGTTTCCAAATTTTCATGACATTGACCGGCAACAATTTTGGTTTCAACAGGATAGTCCCTTGGCTCATACTGCTACCGAAACAATTGTTTTATTGAAGAACAATTTTGCGACAAAATTATTTCAGGAATTGGTCTAGTGAATTGGCCTCCAAGATCATGTGACCTAACGCCAGTGGATTATTTTCTTTGAAGATATATGAAATCTCTGATTTACACTGATAAGCCGGAACAATTGACGGTTTGGAAATAAAGATAACTCGCGTTATTTATTAACCCTTATGCACCGCGATAGCTATAATTTGCGTCTTTGTAGACTCTTACATTCATTACAGTTGTAAGCGCGTAAATTTATTCGTACAATTATTATATTTATATATAATTATTGGCAACAATTCGCTGTTTCCAAGAAGGTATCACAATGTATTGTAGGATATATGGGAACATTTTTACACGCC
>JAAAKQ030259199.1:0-10790 GCA_010016005.3 Zanna intricata | reverse complement strand
GGGATTCGAACCCGGGACCTTCCGGATGAAAAGCCGAGACGCTACCACTCGGCTACGGAGGCCGGCAAAAAAAAAAAGTTCTTACAAAGTTAAAAGTTGTCTTAAAATTGAATTTACTGTTAAAATTATATATGTAAAGTAAAAAATTTTGCGTAGTTCTGTACAAGAAGACTGTTATTTTATTTTGTTTACCAAGTTCCAACTTGCAGTATCATAAAAATTATGCTTCTAACATACCAATCTTAAATTTTTACATCCTTAAATTGAGCAGAATTCAAAAACCACTCAACCAATCTTCATCAAATGTTCTCATGCACAACTTTAGATACACTACTACCAAATTTCAATGAGATTGATTTTGTAGTTTTGGAGATTTTCGAGCCACAAAGTCTTTTACATAGGCCTATAAATAGATGTATAAGGAATCCACACAAGTGAATGGTATTTCAATACTTCAAAATATAAAGAAAATTATCTCCCTCCCCCATCATGTGACCAAACGGTAATATTGTACTATTCTTTTAAAAGGCAAAAATCGGTGTGTAACTTTTATGATTGTGCAATGTCAAAATATGAATATGATTTCTAATAAATTATTTAAAACAGAATTATCTTAATTTTTTTTTGTACTTTGTTTTTAAAGGTTAAGGTATCAATTGATGACCGTTCTGAAAGCTTACTGAAACACCATGAAAAGGAACTTGTTTCACTGGTTAATGAAATCAGATCTTTTACAAGTCAGAGACAAACTGAAAGTAACACTGGTATTGATGATGAAATAGTATTACATAGTTTGAATAATTATCAGCATGAAACAGACATAGGAAAATTACTTCAGCAGCAAAAATATGAATTAAGAGCCACATTAATCATTACATCTGTTGCTGCTATTGCTGTTCCTATTGTTTGTGTATTAATACAGAGATTATCATGATATTTTTATATTAATAGTACAACATTTTTATTTAAAATTTAGTGTTGTTACTTTTCATAAATTAATTGTGTAAAGGTTGAGGAATGACATTTACATTCCAATTTTTGTGGTTAATAAATGTTATTTGTTAGTAAAGTTAATTGAACCTTTGCATTAAGAGAACATTATACCATCATCTCTGTGTACGCTTTCATGTATTTAGACCACTCAAAAATTTGTAATTTCCTGCTCTCCCTAATTGATGACCATGCAGATAATGTCAGGTCATATAAGGAAAATAATTGAAAGATATCAATAAAATTTTATCACTTGTGTGTTAGCATGGTATTTAAGATTTTATACTTAAACAAATGTATGTTGATGCTTCACTAAAAAAAATACATGTTAATTGTAAAAACATTATTAGTTTCACTTTTGCCTTTATAGTTATTATATCTGTCTTGCTCTTTTGTTACTGTTCTCATTGTAGATAGAGGAACTGTGCTGCAAGTAATAAGAACAGTTAAAATAAATTGCTGAAATTAATTAAACTCTAGTCTATAAGTTGTGTAATATTGGTCAACTGGGTGGGTAGGTTGTTTAATTTTATTCAATAAATGAAAAGATTGCTTAATAGATTGTATTAAAAAATGTTAATTTTCATAAAAAATAAAAATTCACTTTTTATCAGCTTACAAATCACTAATGTTGATTTCCATAGTTTGTTTATGTTCAATAACATTTTATAAGTATATAAAATATACTGGATACCCTGGACAGAAATTTTAAAGTACTTATTATATTGCTGTCAAATTCAATAATTTACTTTGTAAATACAATATATTTAACTTGGTTAACAGTAAACATATTTCTAGTTCAAATTGCAGTTAAAGATGTGATAAAAAAAATTATCTTCTCAAAGATAACGATTTAAAAATAGTACTGTACTACTGTCATTACAATTCCTGTATTTTAAAACCAAAATTATTATAATCTTTAAGTTTATTTCACAAAATGTTACTACAGTAATATTCATCCTTTTCATTAGAGATTTGTATCTCTTCTTTAAGATGTTCATTTGTCTTTAAATTTGTTTCATCACAAAACATGATCTTCATATGCTAGTTTGATATGCATATGATGCATATCCAATCTTGATATGCATCGTATGCATATGATATATTTGAACATGTGCTCTCAGCAGTATAAAAGAAGCATAAGGAATTGCAGAATGTCAGTTTAGTTTTGATTGCGAATCATGCATCTAGTGCCTTTATTTAAGTTTATATAAGTTTTTAAAACTAGTTTTACTCAAAATAATAATAAAATTTTTAGTTTTCTAGTGTGCAATCAAACTGTGGTTTTTTTTCAAGTAGATTCTCTTGCAAAATGGACAAAATAAATTTGTGAAAAAATGAAGTGAGCGATTTATTTCCAGTGAGTTGATGGTAAAAAGACAAGCTTGTACAATGACAGTTTTAAGTTATGGTTTTACCACCTAAATAATTGGAAAGCCACAGTGTTTTGTTTGCAAGTCCTCTCTGATAACAGCATAATGCCATCAAAATTAATTTGACACTTGGGAACTAAACATCCAGATCATAAAAGCAAACTTTAGATTTTTTGAAGTAAAATTGCACACTTTGAGAAATGATCGACCTTCTATTTGTAAATTAACCCATACTGATAAAAATACACTTGAAGCATCTTATCTGATGGCATTAAAAGTAACTAAAATGTTCAAGTCCCATACAATCGCAGTAAACCTCCTATTTTTTTACTGCAGTTGATATGGTCAGTGTTTTAATAAGCATGGAAGAAGCAAAGTAATTGAAAAAATTTCTAATGACACAGTAACTAGGCGAATCAATAAAATGGCTGCCGATGTTTGTGATAAGATAATTTAGTTAGTGAATTTTTTAGTTTTAATTTGATGAATCACAACCTTTGATTCATAAGAACTGAGAAACATTTCTCAGTTCTTATGTTTTATGAGATGTAAATGCAACAGGGACAGATCAGTTAAAGAAAATATGTTGTTTTGCAAATCAATACCAGGTCATGCAACAGTATGTCTTTATAATGCTTTTCATGAAGCTACTAAAATCTTTAACATAGACTGGACAAAATGTATTGCAGTATGTAGTGTTGGTTCAAAGACTAACAGAAAAGAACAATTGATTTCTAAATGAATTAAAAGATCATCTAGATCATCTTATATCAACGGCAGATTGGGCGCCCTTCTTCCTTCACAAACATGTTCTTGCCACAATATCTCAAACAAATTCTTTGTAATGCTGTAAAAATTGTTAATTTTATTAAAAGTCAAACTACAAAATAGCCCATTTGCTTAACTATGCAAATGAAATGGGCAAAAAGAAAAAGTCACTTCTTTTCCATACAGAAATCAAGATGGTTATTACAGAGGAAAGTGTTACCCCTGCCGGGTTGGTCTAGTGGTACTAAAGGCATTTACTTTTATGTGGATTTCAATACTAAGTCGTGGATACTGGTATTCTTTGGTGGTTGGGTTTCAATGAACCACACATCTCAAGAATGGTCAACCTGAGATTGTACAAGACTACACTTCATTTACATTCATACATATCATCCCCTGAAGTAATATCTTACTGTGGTTCTGGAAGCTAAACAGAAAAAGAGAGAGAGGGGAAAGTGTTAATCCAGTTATTGGAATTATGAGATGAATTAATAATATTTTTCCAGGATAAACAAACATTCTCAATGTTTTTACAGAATAATTAGGAGTATATGTTGCTGTTGGGTTATTTAGCTGATGTATTTTCACATTTAAATGACTTGAATGTGAATTTACAAGGACATGATAAAAACATTTTATTACAAAGTTCACAGCCTCACACAAAGGTTACATTTCATGTGGAAGCTTCATATCTGGATTATTTGCTTCAAAGCAAGAATTCCAATATGTTTCCATTCACTTCCGAATATATTGAGAAAAATTTGGATAAAAGAGTCGCTATTATTCACCACATTTTGGATAGCATGATGCATTTGTGTGAACTAAAAATTCAGTTGGCTGAGTATTTCCTCGAAGATAAAAATGATTTCTGAAAGAGATGGTTACTGAATCCATTTAGTGAAAATTTTCTTGCAGCAGCTAAGTTACCGGTTGAGATCCATGACCAACTTATTGAAATGTCTATTGATAAAATGTTACAATTCATATCTGAAGATTTAGGTACATTTCGGCTTGCTTATCAAAGTGAATATGGAAATTTAGTCACAGAAGCATAGTTAATCCCTTTCACCATATCTTACCTCTGTGAAAAGGGTTTTTCATCTATGGTTGTACTAAAAACTAATAATAGGAATCATCTTTTGTCACTTGAGAACAATTTGCTTTTTTGTGATTCTAACACAGATCTACATATGGAGAAAATTTTAAATGAAAACAAATTCAACCATCTCATTAATTTAATTTCTTTGTGTGTGTATTTATAAGCGTAAGTAAAATGTTTATAATAAATTACTTTTTTCTCATAAAATGATTTCATTAATGCTTACATGTAAAGTTGTAGACTAATTTTGCAACCCTATTTGAGAAATGTTGCTCTAGGTTAAACTGTATTAGACACCAGTGATTTTTATAAAATGAATTTTATAACATAAGTCGGCTACTTTCTTTAAATAAAATTTTATTTATGCTATTCAGTAAATGAGATCAAATATGATTATGGCCAATATTTTTAGATTATGCCTCCTAACAGCTCCAATGATGGACTGTGACAACTGCAAGAGTATATTGCCATGAAGTCAACAAGGAGTGCATAAAACTTACTGAATAAGCAGTTTATTTGCTCATCTTTACTTGTTTTTATGTCAAGAACATCAGTGTCATATGAAAATAAATTTTACAATCAAAATTTTGTTGGTAAAAATCTTGATATTAATTTGAAAAAAAATTAAAAAGATCTCACATTACAATGCAACTACACTTATGTTGCTAGAAAAAAACACTTATGTTGATAAAAATTTTCATATAACTGAAGCAAAATGTGCTTTATTTGTGTTTCATCTTCACTTGCTGTGAAACAAAAGAATTAAATAAAGTTGTTATAATACAGTTTTTCCTTCTTGTTATAAACCAATTTTAAAAATGAAAAAAGTCAATTTTACTAACGAACTGCAATTTAAATTCATTAAAAAAAAAGACTGGTTTAAATTACAATAGTGAGAAAATAGTGAAAGTTTCAGAGGAGCGATAAGACGGCAGAAGAAGTAAAAACAAACAGCTTTTTTCAAATTTTGGGCCCAATGGGGGGACGGGGGCCGAATTTCCTTTCTCGACTCTTAAGCAGTTTTATAGGCTGTACAAAAAAGTTTCACCGCGACGTTTTGCTCAGACATCTTGTAGTTGCGCAAAAATTTTGGGGGGGCATAAAACCCCCCAAAGAGGAAATTTTAAGATTTTGAATTTTTCTAGTCTTTTTTAGCACACCCTCTACAAAAAATATTTCTCAACTTTTTCACTCGGGGGGGGGGGGGGGGGCAGCTTAAAACCTTTTTTTGGTTCCCGGCCCCCCCTTGTTAATCAGAGGGGGGGATCTGACCATGGGACCCTCAGTTTATTTTGATCCCTGAAAAAAGAGGTCTCTTGTGCTTTTTTGCACAGACGTTTATTTAAAAGTTGCTCCCCCCCCGGCTAGGGGAGCATATCCCCAATTTTTTAAACGTTTTTCGATCACAGGACATTAAACAAAAGTAATTTAATCAATTTTGCGCTATAGGGCGTCCTTATGCCTTATATTATTAGTAGGCATAAAAAAAAACACAATTTTCCAAAAAAGCCCCCGTATCTCAAAATTTTTACAGATCACTTGATCGGGTTAAAGGTCTATAATAAACTTTAGTTTTCTGAAGGGGAGGCACTAATAAAACACATAGGTCACAGATAAGTAAAGAAAGTTGCTCGCATGTCGAAAAAAGTCTTGTATGCTCTCGAAGCCGATGAAATTTTAATTTTGGGGTTCTCCCCGACCTACAATTTTCGAACGTTTTGTATGTAGTTTCTCACACTGTTCTGGATCAAACCTATAAGGAATATCGATTTCGACCTCAGGAGAGTTTCAGGGTAGCGGTAAGACGGCAGAAAAAGTAAAAAAAAAACAGGTTTTTTGGAATTTTGGACCCAATGGGGGTGGAGGCTGAATTTTTTTCTTGAATCGTGAGCAGTTCTACGGGCTCTACAAAAAGTTTCCCCGCGACGTTTTGCTCAGATGTCTCCTTGTAGTTGCCCTAAATTTTGGGGAGCGTAAACTCTTCCCCCCCCCCCCCAGTAGGAAATTTCAAGATTTTGGATTTTTCTGGTCAGTTTCACCACATCCCCTACAAAAAAGCTCTCTTGCATTTTTCGCTCCGAGGCCTCCTTAGGGGTTAGAATTGATGTCAATCAGTCAGTCGGTAACCCATGCAGTTTTATATGTATACAATATACATATACGATACTGTGACGTGACAGCAAATCGGAGATTTTTCCCCATTCAAAATCCATATCTAGGCCCGCCAAAAAAAGTATTAACTTCAATAATTTCTATATATTTAGGTTGTGCTACATTTCATTTCACTATTTTACAAAATAAATGAATCTATAATATGTACTATTTTCAATCAACATATTCTCTAGTTTCATATCTTGTAATTGTGTTTTAAACCATATTCATTATGTTTGATTCAGAAACTGAATCCAAGTGTTATTGAAATTTTAAAACAAGTTACAGGAGAACATTCTGTAAAACTAACTGAAACTGAGCTTGCATCTGGTTGCAAGATGTATTTTGTAATAATATATTTTCAGCAGTTAAATATCTAAGCTAAAACATCTCTAATTAAAATATGGTTACTTGAAGTATTCACAGATTTAACCTGAATTATTAATAGGAAAGAGTGTTACAAGTCCACACACGTTTCTCATAAAAGATGACCAATGTAGAATATAGAATTAATTAATTTTTAACTTACTGATTTAAGAAAATTCTGAAATGGGTTTGGTAGCTGGAAAAATCTTAATTCATCAATCCTATTTTTAAAACACATCATTAAATACAATTATTAGAATCCAATTGAAATGCTATAATTGTTTAATTATCTTGCTATGTTACTTAAAACAAATTTCAATTTTCTAATAACAAAATCATTTGACATAACGACATTGTACAAGGTAATTAAATAAAATTTCACTTTCAAGCAAAAACTATTTGATAATTGAAAGCTTAAAAATATTGAAGAAGTATTTTTATGTGGAGTTGCATTCATTGTCACTGTGTGTACAGTACAAAATGGAAATTTTTACTGATATTATAGACCCTTTATTGCTGCATTGCAAAAAAATTAACTCAAGAAACAACAAAATTCCACCAAATACATTACCTACTTGAAAAGAAATGATAAAACTTTAGACAGTTAGGTAAGTAGAGTGGCAGTAATTTTAGTGAAATTAATTATTTGTTTATATTTGTTTTTTTTTATTTGAATAGCCAAAAAATTAAGCTTATAATTTAAGGTGTATCTTCAAGTCATAAGGCAAGAGTGTACCAGCAGAAATACAGAAAAATTGAAGTAAATTATTGCATGTTACCTAAATTATCTCAATGTGAAATAGTAGAACAAAATGGATTAGAAAAGAACATACTAAAATTAACTATAAACTTTTATAACAAGAAATTCTTAACCAGAAATGCAAAATTAAGACAATGTAGTATAGTGTTAGAACCAGATATTTTATATGCCTTTGAATGCTATTCTTTGCATAATAAAGGTTTAATAGAAAAGCATGAAAGAAGAATCTTATGGAAAATCTTTCCATCTCAAAAACCAAAGAAAGCTGGAAGATACAATCCCATAAAAAAATATATGAACAAACTGCAAAATTCTCTAATACAATTAAAAGGAAAAGACTTCAATTTTACCTTTATAGAATGAATAGTAATAAATTAATAAAGAAAATATTTGACCGGTTTGCAAATAAAAAAGTAGAACTAAAATGGTTGGCAGAAACCTGTAGATTTAAAAGATAATCACAGAAAATATTAAAAATGGAGAAAAATTTTTAAAAATGATCAAAATCATGAAAAGATTCCTCCCCAAAAAAATATGGAGCAAAATGGGGAAAACATTAAGAGAAAAAAGAAAGCTAAATGAAAGTTGGTAAATGGCCTTTTACTGGCTAGATTTGAAGAAAAACAAAAAGGAAAATGTATTCAGAGGACTGATATATCACAAAAGCTAATTATGAATGAATTGAACAAACAAATAAATAAAACATCTAATGAAATATATATTTCATTACGTGAATATTCAAATAATAAAGTTAAATTGATGAATAAATGACTGGGTAAATAATATATTACTCTAATGACTGTTATACTAATAGAAAATAAGCCCTGAGTATGATAGCAGACTGGATCATTTACAACCTAATGATTTTAAGACATTTAAACACTAGAAAGGACAAAATTTTTATTACCAAAGCAATTATTAAAAAACATTAGTATGTATACATTACTAGGATTTAACAGCATCAATTGCAGTCTCCCTAAAAAAATTCTCTGAAATAAAATTTTTTAATGGATTGGACTCATGTAGCATGGAGAACTGGAGTAAAAATTCAAAAGGTTTTCTGTTTAGATTAACAAATCTCCAGCGATTTCTTTTATAATACTGAGTGTCAGTTTAATCTGGCAGATCATACTATAGGATTTTGTAAAATTTATTCTCTTGGAATATTCTGTCTAAATTTACAATAAATCGTTAAAAAAAATCATATTTACCAAGTACAATATTTGAAATTCATGCAAAGGATATATTAAAAACACATAAAAAGCAAATTTTATTAACTTCAAATGTGCTCTCGTAACTTAAAAGATGTTAAATTTTGAACATCAATATAATTGTTATTGTTACTATATTTGAATAAACTTCATGCAATACTAATTTTAGTACAATATAAAACACTTTTTTTTAAATTACATCTATATAACCATTTGTAATTAAAAAAAACCTGATATTAAAAATTAACATCTCTATTTTCAACTATTAAATGTGTAATATAATAAAATCAAAGCAAGAATTATATCAGAGTTTAAATTAAATTCTGATAATACTAATTTGACAACACAAACTTCCATGACGTTTCCTAATCTTTTCTGTGGTTGAAAAAACAATAGCCTTTCAAAATTGATTTTAGTTTTTTAAAAGAATTGTTTCTCAAGAGCCAAGTCAAGAAAGTAGAGGGTTAATGAACAATTTCTCCAAAACTCATTGTAGCGTCATTCATGAATTACTGGTTCACACCTCTTTCTCCTCATCTCCTGTAAACATTACATTAATGTCAAATAAAATGTTTTATTGGTTGTTTGGTCTCTTAGCATGAGTTATATGAACGATAACCCTTCCGTTTATTTTTTTTTTTACCCTTCTGGTAAAAAAAAAGATAAGTATCAAAGTAATCAATGTGATGATATCTGATTTACTTTATATTCCTTGCATTGTTGTAGCAATGTTTCCCTCACTCACTCTGATGGATTGTGCCTTTGTTTTCACGTCATAATCATTTACATCTCATCATCTGTTTGACTATAATTGATATCATTTAATTGATCCAATACATCCCAAAAGACTTTTTATTTTTTTCCTTATTTAGCAGCCCATTAACAAATTATGCCACAAAACAGTACATTTCAATTACAGTTATTGAACATTTTTGTTGATAATAGCAAACTTTCAACTTGAAAATTGCCAATTATCATCAAGCTGTCCAGATATATATTTTCTTCTATAGTTATACTGTACATAATTTGAAATGATTAAACTCAAAACCCTAAATACATCTCGCACAATTCTTCTCATAATATTGTTGCAATATTTAGGAAGTGAAAGTTTTGTTGTGCATTCTGTACAAAAAAGTGTAAGATGTATTTTCTTAAGATCTCTCTTTTACATCAAGACAATAATCCTGATCAGTGAATATACTCGTATTCTTAATCAAGCCACCATAAAAAGTTCCCATTATGAGTCATGAGACCTTGCCGATGGTGAGGGGGCTTGCGTGCTCAATGACAGAATAGCTGGACCGAAGGTGCAACCATGTCAGGGAAGTATCTGTTGAGAGTCAGAAAAAGGAATGATTCCTAAAAGAGGGCAGCAGCTCTTTCAGTAGTTATTAGGGGGTAGGTCAGAAGGACTTAAACGGCCATAGCAACATCACTAAATCTTTTAAGTACTGCGCAGCTGAAAGCAATGAAAAGTTACAGCTGTATTTTTTCCAAGAAAATGTGGCTTTCTGCATTTAAAAAAAAAAGATGGAGGCTCCTTCCTTGGTAAAATATTTCGGAAGTAAACTAGTCCTCCGTTCGGATCACTGGGTGGGAACTACTAAGAAAGGGGTCACCAGAAAATTAAAAAATAACATTCTACCAGTCGGAGCGTGGAATGTTAGACATCTAAAACAGGTTGGTAGGTTAGAAAATTTAAACAAGGAAATTGATAAGTTAAATGTATATGTAATAGGAATTAGCGAGGTTCGATGAGAAGAAGAAAACGACTTCTGGTCAGGGGATTTTAGGATAATCAACTCAGCAGCAAATAAAGGACAAGCAGGAGTAGGTTTTTTTAATGAACAAGAAGATAGGGATGAGAGTAGAATATTTCAAACAGCTTAGCGATCGAGTCATTGTAAGAAGAATAAATTCAAAACCTAAGTCGACACGATTGTTAACGTCTATATGCCTACAAGTTTTTTTTTGTTTTTTTAACCTCCGGAACCCCCGTTAAGATATATCTTCAGAGGATGAGATGAATGAATTGTAGCGTGTGTGAAAAATGCCATGCCTGACCGGGATTC
>JAAAKQ030259198.1:0-11739 GCA_010016005.3 Zanna intricata | reverse complement strand
AATTCGATAATAAATTCTGGTTCCTGTTATTATTCTACGGCTTATTTCTTCAACCATTTTGTACTGTAATTGATGGTAATCTATCCTCAATATCAGGGTATCTCGTGGAAAGTTGTTCAATACGGTTTACTTTTATTCTTATGTTCTTAATTTGATTTCACTTAGTTAAATTTCATTTACGGATTCTTCATGTTTTTTGTTTTCTCTTCGTTAAGATCAAGGCCGATCTCTTTTCTTTCTTATCATCAACAAAGGCTCAAATGTGTTTTGATTTATGTCGTATTCAAAACATAGTGGTTTAGTATAGCTGATTTTTTTTATCCCATAAGTTATATAGCTACTAGCATCCACGGATTTCATAATTTTCTTTATTGCGACATTAGAAATTGTGGGATGCGAGTTTCATCACTTTTTAAGTTTTCGAATTAGGGCATTTATTTTATTCTCATTACTTACACACGGCTTATTGTTTTGTAATATTATTTTAACACGGTTAACTTTCATTTTGGGGAGAACAATTTTTTTTGAATGATAAATTTATATCTGCTATGAAATGTGCCGAAGATTTGACTGAATTCAACAAAGATACGACTCGGATTACCGTAAAATTCAAAGCGTTTCTCTTTAGTTTAATTTGATAAATCACGAATAATAGGAAGAAAATGCGCTGCTGTTTTCACTAAAACTACAATGGTATTTACCATGATATTCTTCAGCATAAAAACTTTGACAGAATTTAAATAAATGATTGATCCGTTCTTTTTTCTTAAATGTATGACCTATTACTCCAGGTTTTCAGGCAGCTTACCTTTTGTGCTCAATTCATACTATAATATACTTCATGTAATAACAGATAATAAAGTTGCTGTACACAGGAGTAGATGAAAGCATATAAAAAAATTAAAGGTAAAGCTCTGACAAAACTTGTACGTACACATTCCGTTGATTCATATATAGTCCCAAACACGAGTATGATGTAGAGTTAATTTTTTTTAATCTATGTTTATAACGTAGCGAGTAAATGTAGTAGCACTAACAACGAGGCTACATTTGGTTTAATTTATAAGCTCTCCTATATTAAAATTAATATTATTTCTAAAGTTAGTAGAATAGAAGCCGTTAGCTCTGTGTGAAATGTAATTTTGTTAAAATGAAAAAAAAAGATTATTCCCTTGACCTATTTTAACATATAACCTACATAATTGTGGGAAATTTATTGTTATATTCAATTGTTAACCGTACCGTATAATAAACAGTTTGTATATAATGAAGCGAATTTTCGTTAACCTTGGATAAAATAAAAAGTTTTAATTCACTCAGGTTATTTAGGCGTCGTAATTTTGTTTCACATTCAAATGATTCGTACATCTGTGTGCTGATTTTGTCTTATATGTTAATTTTATGAATGAAAAATAAATTCAGCTTTTTATTTTTGTGTGTTTATATCCACATATGTACTTTTTTGTCGCGTGTTCACGGTTCGATAAGGATATTGAAAATTAGCACAAATAAATGATTTTTGTAAATACAGCTTATTACTATTAAATAATTTATACAAAATAACGATTTAAATTAAATAAAAATGCCGGCCTCCGTGGCGCAAGTGGACATCTATACTTCAGAGGATTCATCTCATCCTCTGAAGTATACCTAACGGTGGTTTCGGAGGTTAAAAAAAAAAATATAATAAATACAAGATTTATTTAATGATAAAGTCATAAATACGATTATGATTTACTAAAACCTGATAGAAACGTAATATTTAATTAACAATAAGGTAGCAGTAGAAAAATCTAAAATTCAACAATTCACTTATCGCAAGTATGATTCATTTTTACAAAATGAATCATACAAAAGTTTACAAAAGAACTACTATATAGTTTATATGAATAAAATAATATCACTTTCACTCCTGTTCGCAACTAATTCGCCGAGCAGCTTCTTGTTTTCGATCGCTGTTCTAAATGAAAATGAAATACTCGTGACGCATTCTTCTGTAGTTTGTTTGTGATCGCTTTTATCGCGCACTGCGTCCAACTCTAATTAGAAAAAAAAACTGTCACTCCGCTGAACCTCGGCAGTATTATTTATTTATCCTGACTTACAGAACCAGTAACCGACCCTTCCTTTTGATTGATCTAGCGTGATAATTTTCATTGTCCGTACCTTCAACGGTTTTTACAAGTTCTTTTGTTAGAATCCTTTTTTTCGTTTTTTCTGGATTCTTCTTTCTTCCTTCTCTTTATTATTTGTGGAAACACATCACACTGTATTTATATTAAACCCAATGTGTATGGAATAATTTAATTTTAGTATAGCATTTTTATGTTATAAAAAAAAGAGTGAATGCACTTATCATTTGACCCATTATAAGATAGTCTCATAAGATTTTTATTATCGTAAAAATTTATTTTGATCTATAATATGTCGTCAATACGTTTCAATTAGTGATCTGGCTAAAAGGTCTATTAAATTCGCTTTTATTTTCACGTGTCACATGATTTTAACGATGATGTTAGGGCCTAAACACTATTCTCAGGTATGTTTTTACAGTAATAAAAGTTTTAGTTTTTCGTTGCCGCGCAAATGAACCGATCCAACGCATTACTATTATGCCGCACCCTTGCTGAATAATTGTATAATTTTTCTATTTTAATTTATACTTTTTCGTACGTTGAAACGTAACTAACTGGTGGGTGGATCGTATAATAAATTATAGAATATCAATATGAAGCCAAATTAATCTTTATGCGTACTTACAAAATTACAGAATTTATTTTTATATAGACCATTTAATTTTACATAAGTTCTCCGTTACAGAGATATCCATTTAGATTCTCTTCTTATTATTGAGTATTCTTTATTTTATTTGACGACTGATTTAATTTAAAACACTCGTATTATTACTGTTAGTATTATCCAATTCAATTTAATTTACTACGTCTGTATATTAATTAATTGGATTTGATTGAAAGTGCGAGTATCGGATGATAATTTTCAGTCGAATAGACCGCGCTATAGTTTGTTTGGAGGTTCAGTTCGGTTAGAAGTTGCGGTGGGTATGCGGACAGTAGAATGAATAGATACTGGATACGTTATGTGAAGGGGCTGGCCGTTCGGGGAGGATCTGTTCGTATTTCATTAAATTGCTTGTTGGTTTAACAGCTATCATGTTATTATTCAGATGTTAAATTACATAACCGGATAGGCCGTATTATATTATTGTTCTGAAATTAGCCGTATTAATTACTTCTGTTCTGTTCTGTTCGTTCGTTCATTCACTGGTGCCGGTTAAATTGAAAATTTTCAACCGGTTTGTTTTCATTTGGAATTATAAATCTGTTTTACCTTTTACTCATTATTATATATGTAGCTTTATTATTGTATTTTGCTTTTGCTACTATTAAAATTGTATTTGGCCTATTTTATATTTAGTTCTCTATATTGTGTAAAGTAAAATTACCCTGGTCGATGTTTTCTTTGTGGCTGATAATTCTAATGGATAAAACCTAAATTACTGCTAATTTTAGCTTTGTTTTTTTTTTTTTAAGCCGTATTTGAATACCAATTTTATTATATTATGTTAAGCATAATAACCAACATGCTCTTTCTTGTAAAAGGGAGAAATACTATAGGATATGTTACAGTGTTTATGTATTAACGCAAAAAATTATTATTTTTTTTTATATCTGTTATTTTAGTGCGTTAGTTAGGATATTCTGGCCTTTAAATCTTTTTTTTTTCGATTGTATTGTATCTCGTTCTATTATTATTTTTCTTAGTTATTTAGGAAAATTGACTATTTTTCATCTGGGTACAAAATCTTATCTCCTTTCTTCTAGAATAGAGGTTGAAACTTTTCCCCGTTTGAAATTAAAAATAAAACTTAAAAAAAAATTTATGTTAAATAAAAAATATGTGAATTTTTTTTTGAACTCTGAAATTTTTATAGTTATCCTGAAAAAAATAACAACCAAATTTTTCCCCCAGTATCTAAAAAATAAAGAAAATAATTTTTTTGTAAAATCGCAGTTAAAGAACTCTATTTATAAAAACCTTGTAAAGTATTAAAAGTTTTGTTTTTACATTGATTTTATTACAAGAGATCTCGTTTTCATCTTTATAAATATCTGTGGACACCACATGATTTCCTTGTACACCTATTAAATATCATATACACCTTTTTTTTCTTTTTTTTTTTAAGAAAAATGCATAAAGTTTTATTTCATTAATAATTTCTGATATTTTTCCCTATTTATATATATTATATATATATATATATATACTATGTATATTATTTATTATATATTGTTATATATATAAATGGGGAAAATTGGTAATATGAATTACTATTTATTATAATTTTTTTTTTTTACAATCAGAGGTTAATAATTATTAATAAACCAATATATTTAAATTAAAAACAAAAAGTTAAAAAAAAGAAGATGAAGTCGTATTCGAACCGATGTGCCTTCTCCTTATAAAATCTAAATATTTCATTAATAAAGATTTTATTCGCTATAACTTTGAAACCAATGAAAATAAGTACTATTTATGATATATCGCTGAAAAGCTTTCCATGAGGGTTTATTATTGTTAAGAAAAAGTCCAAAATCCAAATCCTTTTGTAATTGGGGCTTTTTTTTGTACTCTTTTGATTCCAGTCGATTGCAATAAAAAGGGGAGGTGCACAACTAGATATTACAACAGTCCTAAATCCAAAATTTCAACAATCTATGGCTAATCGTTTTTTAGTTATACTACATACATAGGTACAAACGTCACTAGTCGAAACTAGTCAAAATGGATTCAGGAATGGTCGGAATGGATATTTCCGTTGAAATCTGAAAACTGAAATTGCTTACAAGGAAGTAAGGTACTTCGTACAAGGAAATTAGAAATTATGACTAAGAAAATTTACTTTAAATCGTAGTTATAGGGGATAATCGTTTTCCTTTAATTTTTTAAAATCGAAATATCAAAGTAAAATTCTGTCAATATTTGTTTTATTTGAGGTAATTTTCTAGCTATTTTTTTATTGAACATGATTTAATCAGAGACTCAAAATATTGCTACAAAAGATATTACCGTGTGATACGATATTCTGTAAATTTGTTATAATGTTCATCCAATAATGGATTTTTCTTGAGAAATTTATACTTATAAATCCTTATATATTTCAGTAAATATATAAATAAAGTAATAATTTAAATCGGGCTAGTGATTCTTCAGTTTTAAGCGATATCATTAATGTGTAATAATGCCTAGTAAGACATAATTATTTACGTATAAAAATGTTTATCTTAATTTTTACATTATAACGATGAATAATTTTCAACACTCATCGACTGGTAAATATCATACAGAACAGTGATTAATTTGGACAGTTGTTAAGTGTAATTTAATCACTGTAATGCTTATAGTTATGTGCTTAGAGATATTAGCACTGGTATTTCAAACTAAAACTTTAAGTACAGACTTCTTCAATGACGAGAGAGAGGGATGACTTGAGTGACAGCCTAATAGAATTGTGTTCTAGTAACACGCGCATTGTTTATCGGCGTTCACATTTTCGTTAATCTGATTAGTTATATTTAATGTATTTTAGCAAAGTTTCATATCGCTTATCGACGTAGACAATATTTTCTCTTTCGATCATCTTGATTATTATATTATTCCATCGCCGGCCTCTTGTAGCCGAGTGGTAGCGTCGCGGCTTTTCATCCGTAGGTCCCGGGTTCGAATCCCGGTCAGGCTTGGCATTTTTCACACACGCTACAATTCGTTCACCTCATCCTCTGAAGATATAACCTAACGGTGGTTCCGGAGGTGAAAAATAAAATTAAAAAAAAATAAAAATATTATTCCATCACTTTTATGTTCAAATTTAATAATTTCTTTAATTTAATTTTGAGATCCTCTATACATCATAATTCATTTTTATTTTGGGTTTCTATACGTCGTAATTAGTGATAGCATGTATAATTTAAATTATTGGGTTTTCTGTAAATATTTATGAATTACAAGAAATAAAATACTTAATTTAATTACGCGTTATTTATCTTTTGTTTGTTTATAGAATTTAGATAAGTTTGTAAAATAAACAGGTAATGTATTATATTGTGTTTTGAATTCTCAGGAATGAAGTTTAAGTACTTCTTAAACTTATGTATATATATATATATATATATATATATATATAATCATTTAGTTCCATAATCATGATTTTTGGTGACGTAACATGAGCCTAAGTTACTCCTGAATATTACATAACCATTCTTACATATAACAAGCTTCCCGTGGGGGGCTTAACAGGAATGTGAGGAGTGATATTCCAGTTATCTTCTTTACTAAACAATCATATTGTTGTACATCAGCATGCCAAACCCACTAAAATGCTAGTGATATTCAAACCTACAAGTGAAACTTTCATTCCGTTAATTTTGGGCACTGACTAAATTGTAACGTTTAGTGAACGATATTAACTTAGAGAAAGGAATTTTGGCCGTTGCCTCTTTTTTTTTTTTGTTTTGCGTAGGAGGAGGAAAAAGCTCTACCAGCCGACATTTTCCCGCACAGATGACAGTGTGGGGCTCTCACCCACTAAAATACCTCCCCCTTCCCCCTCAGGAACGACCGGAATCGCCTCTCGGCATAACATCAGTCAGCCTTGGGTGTCGTGGCAGAAGATTACCCCTGCCTGTACCTTTTCCGTTTGGGCTCCTGCAGTGGAGCCCCCCTTTGGGGTCCTCTTGGTATTCTTAGAGCGCAGCGACTCCCTGCTTGTGGGAAGCCGACACGTTCCTCCTCCGAGAGGCTGCCTTTCCCGCCCTACACCTAGCCTAAAGAGGCTGCATGCGCATTTATAAATGCGCGAGTGCCCCTCCCCCACCTGCTTGCAACCTTTTGAACCTAAGAGAGGCACGAATGCTTCATCGGAAGTATCCCGACTCTTACTTGTGTCCTGGACCAAAGCATCCTCTGCAATCAGGCTGCCTCCCATGCCCTGGTCGTCGCCACGTTTCGTCCTGTTTATTGTACTTCCCCTTAATTTTTTTTTTTTTTTTATTAAGCCCCAAGAGGCCGTTGTCTCTTGGGCCTCGGATACTTTACGAATTTACTTTTTTTGCGCAGAATTTACTTTTTTTTACAGAAAAATTGGAAAGGATCTTGTAAAATGACAAGTAATTGTTTCCTCTATTGTGGCATATGCATTATATACACTGTGTGATTCGGCAGGGTAAAAGGACTATTTAATAAGAAAAAAATTCGATTAAACTTATAATATTGTCAGGTTAGAGAATCTTGTCATCAGAAATCACGCAGTTATATTCTGTAAAAGTAGTTTATTTACTACGTATTTCTATAAATATGCGGGCGTAATTTTGTAAACGGTCGATTGTAATGTGGGGGTTTTCCGTTGTCTTATTTTTATTATTTGACTTTGTTTATGAAAAAAGAGTTAATGTAAATGAATAATATTAGCATCTGTGTTAGCTTTATTATAACCTTGGCTTATAAGTTATCAGTTTGGTATTATTAACATTGAAATAAAAGAAATGGATTCTCTTGTCATTGAGCCGTCACTTTCATTTCTAATGATAAAATAGTCTTAGTTCTGACGTCTATTAATTTATTTTAAACGATAACCTTTTTCCTTTTTTAAAAAGAGGCGCTAATTCCTTGTGTTTATACCGCCCTAATATTAAAAATTCTTTTTATGGTATTAATATTTTCATGTATGCATTTAAAAGATTGTTTTGCTTGACTATTCATTTTATTTTTATGTAACACAAGTTTTTAATGGGTGAATTGTATGTTTATATATTTAAAATTATGGAATTTCATTCTCGGAGAAAATTGGAAATAAGAATTTCATGTAAAATAATAAAAAAAAAGAAAAGTTGATTGTAAATCCAAAAACCTTAGATTTTCGAAAAAAATACATACAGTGTAGAAAACGGTTTTCGGGTAAGATATTTTTATATTTATGATTTCAAATAATGAACCTTGTATGTAAACAGAAAAATTATGGAAGAGAGAAATAAAATGCAATATTTTTAAAAATAATGTTTTGTTATTGATTTTTTTTTGTGGATATTAAATTTGTGGTTATAGTGGAGAAAATAGAGTTATACGAAAAAATAAGTTATTCTGTCGTCATTAGTTGTACGCTATATTTTTTTTTTTTTGTGTTCAACGTAATTGTATACGTATTTCTATCGGTCACGCGCGCGTGTGTGCGTGTGTATAGGTTGAATATTGAGGAAACCTTGTTATGACGATTGGGATTTAAAAGAGAATGACCGGAACGCGGAAGAGCTTCTGTGAATGAAGCCCTTCACTGACTGCTGAAACCCAAGTATTTTCCATTGTATATATTTACATTTTAAAATTGTGATTCTTACACGTTTTGAGTTCTTTTATATTTGTATTTTATTATTCGCTTACAGTGTGTGAAATTACATTAATTTTGGGATAGATGTGAGTGGAATATATTTTACCTTTAATAATTTTAAGAATATTTACTTTCCAGAGAAAGTACTCAAAAAAGAGCCCGTAACAATATCGGTTAACTTAAACGTCATTTACAACAGTTGTTAACATTTCCCTTAGTAATAAAATCATTATTGCCACTACAAGTATTTTAGTTGATACTTATTTTTTTTTACCTAAAAAAATGATTAGTTTAACCAGCAACAAATTATTAGTAAATTTCGTTATGCTGCCGAAATCCATATTTTAAATTTCTTAAAACATTAATTAAAAATACTACATAGTAAAAAATTTGGTTATTTGAACAAGAGAACAGATTTTAAAGAAAACTGAAATGTTTAACTTCCTACCGATATGAAAAATTTTGATAGATTTTCCCACCGGATTGTATATGTCGTTCCCGATATGAAAGAACGATTTTTTGTGATTTATTCGCTGTAGAAACATTCAAACAAAATTTTAAGATTAGAATAAATTTAAGCATAATAAAAACTGCAACGACTTTCATTAAAAAAAAAAAAAATTCCTGATTATTACGTTAGGTTGTATTCCCAGTAACAGATAAGGAGTTGTAGGTAAATTCCGGATGATGTTATATCAAAGAATCGTGATAAGATTAGTTTCTTTACGGTTGTTTTATCTGAAATTATTTTTTATAATAAACATATACATATCTCCTATTCAGTTATTGAGTTAGAAACTGTAGATATCATAACAGTTTTTAGATGGAAAGGACTACTTTGTTTATCGCATTGTAAAGTTTCTACGTTAACAAGGCCTAATCGCATTTCCTATATGTAATAGCCAATTCTTTTAATGAACATAGTTCCAAGTGGCACATTTACTTAATGGTTCAGTGCTGAATATCTCTTGCATTTCGGTGGGCTTGACATTCTTACGTGCAACAGTTACATTCGGCAAAGTAAAAAGAAGAAAACAGAAAAACCAAACCGGAAACTCATATTATTCTTGCCTTTTTCAGTAGATGACTATCATACCCGATACTATTAATTCCTGATCTCATATCACGTTTCAATAGTATTTTACACGAAACTCGAATCATTATAAAAATCGTTTCTGGATGCAATGAATTCTGTTAGTTTTTCATAATTTTTGGAAGTAGTGTCATTAAGGTTTGTTACTCTTAAATTTTAATTTATTCTTGGTTTTCATTAAATTTCTGCATTTCTTCTATTGTACTCTCAAACTCGTATATAGTTTTTTCCTTTTTATGGTTGTGACAGTCAAATAAATAAATGGTCTTTTTTCCTGTGGTTATAAGGAAATCATACTGGTTGTTAATAAACTTAAAGAGTTAGTAAATGGAACTGACAGCATCTGATTCTTCTTCCTGTTTATTATTTTAATAAATGTAAGTTTTTAATTATTCACGATACAAAATTATTTACTTAATGCACAGGGTATTGTTTAATATTTTTTGAATGATAATGTTCTCAGAAACTTGTTATACTTTTTCATTATCGATCCCTTTTATTATTTTCTATTCGTATTTATTTTCGTTTGTATGTTTAAAAAAAATGATAAAGATAGTTTAGATTTTCTTCAACAAGTAAATGTTATTAACTCTTACAGATTCATCCTTTATTCCGACTTCGATTCATCGTAAAATGTAAATTAAAAATATCTAAAATTAAAATATTTTATGTTGAAAAATTATAAAACTACTTCTACTCTACTCTCTGCTCCTCTATTACTCTACTCCTCTGGTAATGGCTAGAGATTGTCCTTAACGGATTTGATTTTAATTAGAAAAAAAATTTTTTTTTTTTGTTCCTCTGTTGGAAGTTGATATAACAACAGTTGAGTTAGAAAATGTTAAAAAAATCTTTCTTTTTAGAGTGGGTGGAATACAATGACGGTAAGAGCTTATAACGTTTTTCTTACTTATTAAGCTTTATTTTGATAAATATAATGTAAAAAATAACGGTTTTATAGCTCTTAAAATCAGAATAATTAGAAAACATTGTTCTTTTTCCCCGTTATAATTTTCGATGATACATTTTATAATCTAAAGAAATCTGAAACATTTTCCGACTCCAGTCCCGTTCGAAATATAACACCTCCCAACTCTTCCCCTCTCTTTACTTTTTTTTTTACTTGAATTCTCTCCACTAGTATGATTGGAAAGCTCCTACCTTAGAGTAAAGCTCCATACATGCACAACAACCGTAGCTTATTTTCGCGTTAATCTAAATGGTAATCGTCTTTCTTTTTCTGAAAATGTTTTCGTTGTAATATAAAGCCATGGTTACCGGTTATAGATAACTCCTCTGCTTGTAACCAGAAGCACACAGGAAATTCTTCGTTGTTATGACACAAGAAGAACAGAAATAATCCAGTAGGGAGATTATTAACAGAATTTCCAACAGGTAGATGCATCAATAAAATCAAAACGATCCGTTAAATTCTGAGAATTATATCCAGTACTCCCATGCAATAAATTAGGTAGATATTTATTTTTTAGGAATTTTTCATATGCAATTTTCGTCTCAATTTATTTATAGATAAATCAAAATAAGTATAGCGATCATCATCGTGATGATCTTCATCTAACATACAAAGTACCATCTGCAGTGCTTAACCTATATTTAATTTGATAGAAAGGATATCACGTTATACATATATTAGGTACACTACATTAAATTACTTGATGAATTAATTCCCCACTTGAAATCTGAGAACTTGAACGTATGAATTGGAAAACGGGAATTTTTTTTAACTTATGAAAAATGCCATGTCTGACCGGGCTTCTAACCGGGACCTCCGAAAAAAAGGCCGAGACGTACTACTCCTCCACCGAGTTCGGCAAATTTCTTGTTGAAAGATTATATTCATTTTCATTGATTTGAAAAGTCATCTGAATTGTCAAAAAAATAAATTCAGTCTCAGAATGCATAATAATACTATCATTTTTAACGTTGTTGGTTTGTTAATGATTGTTTCATAAACACTTCTCTTAGAACCTCTATGTTGATACATTTGGTGAAAAGCTTGATTATTTTTCATGCTTTTCTTTAGCTCACTTTTTTTCCACTGTTAACATTTGCTGAACTGTATTTATATTTGTATAAAAAGATATTTGTAAAAAATATATTCAGCATCCGCACGCATGC
Organism: Zanna intricata; assembly: GCA_010016005.3. Classification (NCBI taxonomy): domain Eukaryota; kingdom Metazoa; phylum Arthropoda; class Insecta; order Hemiptera; family Fulgoridae; genus Zanna; species Zanna intricata. Next base: position 109 of record JAAAKQ030259198.1, on the reverse strand, counting down.
TGAACACATATGTGCTGACGTGCGCGGTAGGTGGGGAGGAATGGTACACATGTGCAATGGATAGTACCTAGAAAAGGCAGTTACTTTTATACAGATTCGAATACTGCAA
>JAAAKQ030259187.1:0-10790 GCA_010016005.3 Zanna intricata | reverse complement strand
GGTTTCAATTAACCACACTTCTCAGGAGTGGTCGACCTGAGATTGGACAAGACTACACTTCATTCACATTCATACACTCATCTCATTCATCCTCTGAAGTAATACTTTACAGTAGTTCCGGAGGGTAAACAAATAAAGAGAGGACTGATGGTGTATTTAAAAAAATAATGTATATCTTTTCCTACAATTTAAAAAAAAAATTGAAAAAATTTCTCACAACATGTGTAATAAGGGCATTTTTTAAAATTTTATAGCAATATGTCTTATTTAGCTACTGGTCTTTTTCATGTATATGAGCTTGAGAAGGGATGGTTTCTTTGTACGTAGTAAATTGGTTAGTTTGTTTCCAAAGGGTTAATTTCAATGTTATTGTCTTAATTTTAACTTTGACTGTAACAACTGTTAGCCGCAGCAGGATCTAATGCTATTGATTTATTAAATTTGCCATTTACATTTCATCACTCTTAGTTCACATTAAATATATTTCAGGATATTATCTGATGAAGCTAATCATAACAACCAAAACATGATAAATGAGCAGGCACACATATTCTCCTAGTTGTGTATTTTCTTCTGGTTGCCTCTGTTTCCTTTAGTTCATTTTTTTTTTTTTTTGTTTTAGAAGGTTGTTTATTATCTTAATAATTTTTACAACAAAGGTTACTATGAGGTTTTCTCTTAGTTGATGAAGATTAAGTTTTTTTTTTATATCTTGCCTGCAATTAGAAAATTTTATTCTTGTTAATTGTAGTATTCTGTCCGACATACCATCATTAATTTGTAATATTTGTTTTCTGAGACAGGAAGAATTGCCCACTTCTCAAACTTTTTGCTCTGAAACTTTGTACATTTCAACTTTGTGTTTTTGATGGTAACATTACAGGGGCAAACAGCTTTTGAGCTGATGATTTTGCCTGTGTTAAGCAGTTAACATAGACTATTTTCAGAATTATACTTAACTCAATGTACTTAAATTTGGATATCATTTTATTATATTTATATATCTTCATTATTTATATATATGTTTTATCTATCATATTTAAAAGTAATAAATAATTTTATGAGTTTTTTTTTTAACTTATTTTGTTATCATTGATAATCTTATCACTTATCTAAGATAATTGATCTGGCATATTTTTTATTGTTTTGTTAATGAAATAATTTTTAAAATAATTATAGATTTTAATGTTTTTGATTTCTTTTTATTATAGTTATATTTGTGAATAGATGTTAATTAATCAATCTGTATAAGATCCAATCTCTGTATAAGAGTGATTTTTTGAATGAAATATTGGGTGTTAAAAAAGAAAAATTTTGAATGATGGTTAATAAATCATTGTGAACAAAAGAAATTTGTATGCGATTCTTATTTTGAGTTAACCATTTGCAAAATCCCCTAATTCCATTTAATACGTTTTAAGAAAAACAATAAAACCCCTTTTTTAAAATAAACAATTTGTGAATTCTCTTGCTCAAAACTTATTACCGAGGGCAAAATGAAACTGAAAAAAGCTCTTGGTATAAAATTTTCATTCCCTAATTATTAAGAAAGAAGAAATGTAATGGATTTAGGAACTTCAACACTGAAAATTGAACTAGGGAGTTTAAAACGGTTTTATACTATTTTTTTTTTTTAGAATTTCTTTAATGTCATCTTCCACAAATTCGTTGATATCATCTGGTTACATCTTCAGTGTTTTTTAAATTGTGTGTGGCATGTTACATACTAAGTTCTTTATAAAATACAGATTGTCCTTTACCTTTTTATAATTTCTCAAAATGTTTTTCCAGAAGAAACTATTTCTTAATTTTGCTGATACAAGAGGTTTTCTCGCAGTTATTTCATAAACTTTCATTGAAGACAGCTTTTTCCATACTTAGCAAATTCCTTTACTTGCTCCAGGGTCTCTATTAATGTACATTGTTTCCCCCAAACTAAGGTGTTCTAATCTTTGTTAATAATTTTATAATAAACCTTTTGGATTGGTAAAATTTGAAAAGGTTTATTTCTTTTTTTGTGTATTTAATATTTTAGGTTTAAAATCATGAACTTTTTAATCACTTCCCAATTTTATTACGGAAGCATGTTTGCTAATAATTTTAAAATATTTTTGGAATGTTGTAATAAGTCTTTTATTCAAATTTGTGTCTCAGTAACTCCAAACATCTAATAAAAAATGAAATCAGCTGCATGTTTTAACATGTACTGGAGTCTTTTGGTTTTATTTCTTTAACAATTTTCAAGAGAAATGTACTTTTTTCTTCCTTTGCCAAGTACTTTTATATACAACTAATTTCTTCCTCAAATGAAATTCACTAATTTTAGTGTATGGAATAATAAAAAAATATTTACAAAATCATCAGTTGCCCAGTACAAAAAACTATACTGTATTAATTGTCTGTTAAGAAGTACCAACTTTACAAATAAAAGTAAACCGTTTTAATTATTATTTTTTTTATTCATAATTTTTAAAAAGCATTTATTTAATTTAATTAATATTAAATCAAACATAAAGATATCATACGGAAATGGGGATTTTTGAAAAAGAAAATATAATATAGTGTTATGTTTATATAGAATTAAAGGGTTTTATTCTGGTGATGAGATACTGGACACCAGAGGGTTTTTTGTTCAGCTGTTCATGAAAGTTCTAAAGAAAACACTGAATTCAACATTGATTTTTAAATCAATTTTAGTGGGTTAAATAGTAAGCACAAAAGCATATTCTTTAAACAAACAATTTACAATTAGAGTGTTTTCAAATCTGTTTTCATTAACAGTATCAATAGTGAGTTTTGCAAATGTTTGACTCATTTATATTAGGAGTGTTAATTGATAAAAATTTATTAATATTTATTTGTTAGCTGATAAAAATTTACCAAAAAATGAATTTATTATTTTTTGTTTATTTGAACTATCATTATTGCTAAAATTAATATTACTAAAATTTATTTTCATGCTTCATTTTCATGCTCTGTTCGCCAATTTGGGTTTTTTTAATAAAAATTTTAATCTTGAGAAAAATTGAGATATTTAAATGAATTTTGGTGAATATATACGCAGCAGCTATTTTGTTATTTGACAGTCTAGAGTATATGAATGCAAACTAGATTATCAAAGGAATTATTCTACTTTTACTATTAGAAATATTCCCCAAGTTAATCAGGTCATAAATTTATTTGATCACTGATGAGGTCTTGAAAAATGAATGAATATTTATTTCTGTAGTGATTAATAAAATTTTCTGAAAGAAACTAAAGTAGATAACTATTTTCAAAAAAAATATTTAAAATGCTAAGCTCAGTTAGTTCAGCATTTTTTTATCCCATTTTTTTATTTAGAAATAAAATTTCTATACTTTATTCTTTTGCACAGGTTTTGAGTTTACATGTTAAATCAGTTGCCTAAGTAAAAATTGTATACAAATATATATATACTCAAATCATAAACAATTGGATGGTCATTTTCGCTGGGGATTGGGCAGAGCCCCAGGGGCATAGATAGTTTATTATATATTCAGTATTTTTTCTTGTTTTATTTTATTATATTTCTTTAAGCTAAATTTTTTCATATCACTGTTAGCTTAAATTTTTATAAATATTTTTGTTTTATTTTCAGTGTTCAAAGAGTTACACAATTAATAAATGCTGGTGTGTATGTAAATGCTTGGGATAGCCCAACAACAAAAAATACACCACTTCACTGGGCTGCATGTTATGCTGACAGACATGTTGTATCATGCTTACTGTATGGTAAGGATTTTATTTTTTATTAATTTATTATATAATATGAGTAGTTTAAATTGGCATATCTAAACAAAATGTTCTGTAAATGACAACTTTTACATACTTATTTTTGGTCTACCTGATGAGATGGTTGTCAATGGGATTGAAGCACAGCTGTTGCTTCCATTACTTTACATATGCAGATTAAATTACAGAACAAACTCTGATATTGGTTGGATGTAAGCTGAATGATGAAAGGTGTTTACATTAATTATATATATCAATGGAAACTTCAATTATATTTGTGATTCATTACTAAATTCAAAGTTTAAATAGCTTTAAAACTCCAGTATTTGTTTTTGTACATGCTGTATTTTTTTTATTAGCTTTTATATAGATGCAAAACATTCACATTCCCAAAAGAACTTTAGAAATGATTTTGATTCTTCCAAATCCCAATTGATTTCTTCCTCTGAGAGAAAGAAAGTGGAGATTGGTATATTATGTTTTATCTACCATTCTAGACACTTTTTCCCTTCCAAATTTAATGATTATTTTTTATTCTTAACTCTTTTCTTTCTATCTCTCATTTAATTTCATTCTTTATATTATCTATTTTCTTTTTGTTTCTTTATGACAGATTCATTTAACATAAAAAAAATAACTGATCCTGGTTATTTTGCATTAATTGTTTTCCATTGTAATTATTATAATAAGCATATAAAAGTTTTGAAGTATACTTTCTTTTTTGGTGTTTTAAATAAAGTAAATAAGCTGAATATTTACTTGTGTCTCTTCTCATAAAAACAGATAAGGTTCATGCATGATGCATAAACTGACAGTTAGATTTGTTAAATTTAATGATATTTTGGTTACTAATGATTTCAATGAAACTTGCAAAATGAATGAATATTTTTTAACCCTTTTCGACCCTAATTTGAAATTTAATCAACATTTTGTTAATTTAAAAATATTTACAAGAGGTCCCTCTTTCTTAATAAAAAATAAAATAATTCTTTAGCTTTTATTTACTCAGAATTGAACTTCTGTAAAAAAAAAAGCCTATAGAAGGTGATTTAAGTTATTACTCGTTAAAGTTTAGGAAGCAAAACCAAATATAGATATTCAGTAGCTCTACCTGCAATGTGTGAAGTAGCATTGGCATTGCTAATGGTAGAATTAAAGGGATAGTGTACCACAATAAGAAATTATAAGTAAGAAGAAACCAGTTTACAGTCCAACAATCCATCCCCATCTTGTGCATCAAATGAGCCTTCTAAACTTCAAAGAGTAATACATCTTTTTTTGTCTTTTTCTTTTTTTTTTTGCTGTTAAATTATGTAGCTGTTATGAATTTTCCAAGTGATTTTGTTAACTTATTTTCTTTAATCTATCTAAAATGCTATCTGCAGTAATTCAGTTATTATACTTGTATAACTAAGTATTAAAATGTAATAAATTATTTTAAAATTTTACGTGGTATATGATTAAAACGACTGGCATTCGATAGGGAATCTTGGAGAGCTGCATCAAACCAGTCAAATGACTGAAGACAAAAAAAAAATGATTAAAAATTATTAAATGTTTGGTTTTATTTGATAATTTTTTTCAATAGTGTAAAAAGCTAAGAGAAACAAACAATGATTATTTCTCATTGGTTTATGAAACTATGACAGAATGTTCCACTTATTCAAATTTTAATAATTATCATTAAGTAATGTGTGTTATTTATAAATAATATACAAGTATCAGATGTGAAATATTCAGAATTGTTATTTTACATATACTAATTTTTAATTTTAATTTATTTTCTAATAATTTTATAAATACTCGCACCATAGCTGGCTGAAAGGTGTTACAAAAGATTAATGATGTTTTGAAAGAGAATTAATTATACTGTGCCATAAATATTTGTCATTTATTATTTTTATACAGAGACTTGCAAAAGTCGTGCACATCAAAATTAAAGTGTCTATAAATAGCAGTATAGTTGAAAGAGTTCTGTTGGCTTCATGCTAGATAGCACCATGGGTATTAATAACGACCCCAGATGCCATTTTGATGTTTATTGATCACACGAAACTTGAGATAGTGCTTTGTTTATTGCTTGGTAAACAAGTTGTTTACCCAAGAGGAACGAGTTTTCATTGTTAAGCGTTATTGTTCCAGTCATTCTTACACACATGTTAGGGACGAATTTCATGGGGAATATCCCGATGTGGCAATGTCTAACAGTTCAACCATAATGAGGTTAATTGCCGGTTTTAGAGAATGTGGATAAGTTACAGACAAAAAGATAACTGGGAGACTGGCCGTTTTGACGGATGCTAAACCAGCTGAGGTTAAGAATGTGCAGCATTCACCTTCAAAAAGCTTGAGGAGACTATTATCAGTGCACTCTTAAGATTTCATAAGGAAGTGCTCAGAGAGTAATGAAGCAGTTATACTTTCGTGCATAATGTAATTTAGGGTCTTGGTATTCTATGCAACTCCATTTTGTTTTCATTGCTGCTATATGCAGCAATGTCTATTATGTTTCTTCTGAAGTTTAGCCATTAGAAAGTCCTTTGGAAGATCCCAGAAGTTCTAGCACTTTCCTTTACATTCTGTTGAACTACCTTGTGTAAAATGCAATACTTTCTGCCTATCCTGAGGCATAGTCTCTCTATCCCTTGCTTCTGTTATATAGATATTGAACTATATCCCATCATCCCATGGTGGGGTGTATTCCATTTATATTAAAAAGAGTTTTATCCCACCATTCCTATTGTTCTTCCTTCATTCTCTGTTCTCGAGGACCTGCAATAATTATTTATGCCTGCTACTTCTATATATGTGCGAGTGCCTTATCTGCGTATGTGAGGGTGCATTCAAATCAATTCTGTATGTTAGGGCTCACGTTTTCATACTACATGAGCATGCACATTGCTAAACACTATATGTTAGGACTTAATTAAGGATTACTAATCAAAATTAACATCATCCTTTGAACACGATGTAAAAGTTTACTATACTAGAGAAAGCTAATATAGTAAAATACAAGGATCATTCAATAATTAAATTGATAGACATATTTGGTAAAGTTTCATGCAATTGAAACTTTTGTAAGAGTTAGTTGGCAACCTTGTAAAGAATGTTAGTCAGCTGTGATTAATATTTAGGTAAACATAACTTCTAAAGTCTTAGTTGGCTGTGTCCACTCGAAGAAAGTACTTATCAAGAACAGCATTCCATCATCCGATTTTTAATTTCGGCTAGTGTACAACTGTGAGAAATATTCTGTCAGATGAACAAACAATATGGCAGTAGTTGCATTGATTGTTCAAGTTTTTACATGTGGGTGGAAAAATTTTAAAGTGACCACAAAAGCGTGACCTATGAGCACCACTCCGGGTTTCCAGTAACAGTGTCAACCCGGCATTACATTCTTTTATTGATTCACTTATTCAAGAAGATCGACAACTTGCAGTTGAACAAATTGCTGAAAAATGTCAAGTACGTATTGTTACAACTCATTCCATCATTCAAAACAAATTTAACTACTATAAAATTTATGCAAGGTGGGAGTCTCGGAGAGCTTACCATTCATCACAAAGCCAAGAGATTTCACATTTGCACTGAACTCAAAAATCATTTCAATAACAAAGGTGACACATTTTAAGACAGGATTTTAACGTGTAATGAAACTTTGTTACATCATTTTGAGTCAGAATCCAAGTGTCAAAGCATGCAGTGAAAACACCCTGAATCTCCTATTCATAAGACGTTCAAAATGTAATCATCAGCTGGTAAGGTTATGTTAACATTCTTTTGGAGTGCCCATGGTCTGATTTTCTGTGATTATTTGGAAGAGCAATGCACTATCAGCAGACTATACTATTCAGCCATGATTGAAAATAAAGTTATGTCCGCATCGAAGAGGAAATGTCCGAGATGGCAAAGGAAAGGTGCACTTCTTCTTCAATACAATGCTCTACCTCATACAGTACAACTAATGTGGAAAACTATTGGGAAAGTGGCTTGGTAACTCCCACCTCATCCTCCTTACAGCCTTACCTTGCCCCTTTAGATTTTTATCTGTTTGGTTTGAAGAAAAAAGCCTTGTGTGACATCAAATTCAAGTACAACGAAGAGGTAAAAAAAAGTATACAAAATTGGCTTCAAAATAAAGGTATTGAACTCTTCACTGAGGGAATAAGAAGACTCATAAAAAGATAGAATAAGTGCAGGGAATTTGGTGGAGATTATGTGGAAAAGTAGGAAAAAATTATATTTATTTAATAAATCAGTTTTGCTGTACAGCTATTTGTCTATTTAATTATTGAATGACCCTCGTATTAATATAACTTATCAAACCAATGATGTAGTATCCTTAGGGTAAATAAATTCATTCACCGTTCGCTATTTATTATTCTAACATTCCTAAATGAATAATACATTATCATTATGGTAATCATTGTGCTAAATAAAGTTTAAAAGTCTTGTTTTTTATTTAAATTACATCCAGACACTTCTGTTATTGAACAAATATAATGTTTTAATATACAGTTTAATATTATGAATGGGTCAAAACAGTACACAATATCATTGTAGTATTTGTTTATAGCTTAATTTATATTGTAGGTTCCATTCTTTTACAATCTTGCCAAACTCATTTTCCCAAAACTTAATTTCTCTCTTAGGATCACCGTCTTGTCAGTGAATACAACAACTTAGAGCCTGCTTACAACCTTTTGATTATAAAAATATATCAAATTGAAGAATCCAGAACATAAATGCTTCCCTATGGATATCCCTTTGTGAGGAATTTTCATACAGTGATGCCACCATTTCTTAGATTATTTACTTATGCTTTAAATAATCTTTTATATACTATTGTTTATTGTTATTTATTTTATTAGACTATGGAGCAGATATAAATTCAGTTAATGCATGTGGAGCCACTCCATTACATGATGCTGTTGTGAGAGGAAATGAAGATATAGTAGAGGAACTGTTAAGAGCTGGTGCCAATACAAATTTGCAAGGTACCAGTGGTAAATGGACTGGTAAAACACCATATGATTTAGCACAGACTCAGCCTCATTTAGCTGAATTGTTTGATAGATATAATTATGATGATACTCAAATTGTACCTAGAGGTAATTATAAAATTATTATTGTTTTCATAAATAAGTTATAAAATAATTTATAAAGTAATCATTGCATAGTAGTTACTATGCAATAATTTTTAGATGTGTTTACATGTTCATTGACGTCCCTGAAAATCTGTGGGTGGAATTGCTACCACTGTATCTATCCACACTATAATGTTCACATTTCTGCAGTGTATTGTATTTCTTTTTCTACAAACTAATAGTCCGTGTGGAATCTTCTTGGTGAAATCATAAATAGCAGTTGCAGTTCCTATAACTGACTTTTGTCAGTTTTCCTCTATAAACACTACTTTGTTGCATAACTTCAGAAGTAAAAATCCAGGCACAGAGGAGTTCAGAGAATGAGGTGGGCACATGCTTAGAAGATTTGATCTTCAAAAACCTCTTTCAGAAATTTCATGGACTGCTTGACTGTATGTGCAGTTGTGCTGTCTAGTTAAATCGAAGCAGTTTGATTAGTTCTCCCATAAACTGGTGAATGATTTCACAATAATTAACTAAATTTGTTGTTTATGTGAAAAATAAAGGGCTGACTGTTCTTTAGAATATTGCACTCAGTCTTCAATATTACATCCCAATCTTCTCGTCATGTAAAGAAATTTCACATATGGCATGTTGGTTGTTGGCAGACCACAAACGTGAGTTCTGTCCATAGCACATATCCTGTTAAATGGAACATGTCTCATTGATATAGAAAACATAGTTCAAAATATTAGCAGGATCAGAGCTGGATTAAGGCAAGGGGTACAAGGGTGCCACCCATGAGCCCTCCACCAACAGAAGGAAAAAATTGAAAAATTTTTTAAAATAAAAGAATTAAAAAATCTTTTTTTAAAAATAAAATCATTAAAAAAGAACTTTTTTGAAATTGTAAAAGTTAAAAAATAAATTGAATAAAAAATGTACATTTTACGATCACTCTTAGATTCTGAAATCATTTTGTGTACTCCAAGCGTTTGCATATTGAATTTCTGTTTAATCGCAGTTTGAAGATTCTATGTATGTTCAAATGCACACTCATAGTATCAACACTCAACACCACTGTAACTACTGTACCAGTTTCAGATGTGGTTTGATCCCTGTTGAGCATGGGGGTCAGAGGAAATTTTCTGTAATGGAATTGTATTAGCGATTCGTATTATATTATCCAATATCGCATCGATAATGCCACAATTCTTACAGTTAAAATTAAAATATTTGAATTTGATTAAATATTCAGCAACTTTCAAAGGATATGATTCATCAAAGTAATTAAAATTTCAAATATTTTTGAGGGGAAGATGTACAATTTTACTTATGAGAAGTTTTCCCAATACATATATCTTACTGAAAGTATATCTTGTTTTTATGACAACTAATTGTACTGACAAAAGGTTTTTCTCAATACTAAAATTGTTAAAATCTAAACTGAGAGCTTCAACTGGGCTCCGTGGCGCAAGTGGTAGTGTCTCGGCCTTTCATCCGGAGGTCCTGGGTTCGAATCCCAGTCAGGCATGGCATTTTTCACACGCACTACAATTCATTCATCTCATACTTTGAAGATATACCTTAATGGTGGTTCTGGAGGTTAAAATAACAAAAAACAAAAAAAAAAGATTGAGAGCTTCAGCAGATCTTGATAGACTAAATTGTACTAGTTTTGTGAGTCTTGAAAATCATTTATTAAGGCAAAACCTAAATTGAGAGCTTCAACTGGCCTGTGTGGCACGAGTGGTAGTGCCTCGGCCTTTCATCCGGAGGTCCTGGGTTGGAGTTCGAATCCCAGTCAGGCATGGCATTTTTCACATATGCTACAATTCATTCATCTCATCCTCTGAAGATATACCTTAATAAAAAAAAAAAAAAAAAAGATTGAGCTTCAGCAGATCTTGATAGACTAAATTGTACTAGTTTTGCAAGTCTTGAAAA
>JAAAKQ030259176.1:0-10790 GCA_010016005.3 Zanna intricata | reverse complement strand
ATAAAATGCCAAATAGCACAGGCGAAACAAGCTTTCAGTCAGAAATATAATTTGCTTACATCAAAAATTAATTTAAATATAAGGAAAACATTTCTGGAAGTATATGTTTGGAGCGCAGCTTTATACGGAAGTGAGACCTGAATGATCGGAGTACCTGAGAAGAAAAGAAGCTTTAGAAATGTGGTGTTATAGGAGAATGTTAAAAATCAAATAGGTAGATAAAGTTACAAATGAAGAGGTTTTGTGAATCTATGAAAAAAGATGCATTTGGAAAAATATAGTTAAGAAGAGACAGACTTATAGGCCACATATTAATGCATCCTGAAATAGTCGCTTTGATATTAGAAGGACAGGTAGATGGGAAAAATTGTGCAGGCAGGCAAAGGTTGGAATATGTGAAACAAATTGTTAGGGATGTAGGATGTAGGAGGTATACCGAAATGAAACGACTGGCACTAGATGGAGAATCTTGGAGACCTGCATCAAACCAGTCAAATGACTGAAGACAAAAAAAAAGATCTAGTTTAGTTTATAATCCAGAAAAAAAATAGCAATTGATGAGAGCTTACTTCTGTGGAAAGGATGACTTAGTTTTATTCAATATATTCAAATTAAACAAGCAGTCTTGTATAAAAACATACATCCTCTCCACATCAAAATCTCATTTTCTTTATAAAATTGTTTATGTGGGTGCTGAAACAGATATATTGAAAAACCCCAATCTTGGTCATAGCTCTAACATAGTCATGACTCTTTGGAAGAAAGGTAACCTATTCGACAAAGGTTATTGTATCGACAACTTTTACTGTAGTCCAGAACGTTCCTGGCTCTTCATCAGCATAATACAGATTTAGTTGGTACTGTTCAAAGTAACCATCTTAGTCTTCCCCCTGGTTTCGTCGACCAAAAACTGTATAAAGATGAAATGATTGCTTCATGGAAAAAAGATGGCAAAATGATGTTTTAAAATGACAAGACAAACAGGAGGTGTTATGTTTATCAATGGTACATAAATTAATTAGCATTGAAGTTCTGCATAAAGGAAAAATGCGTTAGTTCCATCTTTAATCAATGACTTAAACATTTATACAGGAGGGTTCAAATGCTTGGTGCTCATCCATTTGAATGCAAAAGACAAAAAAAATCTGGCATAAGAAATAAGACATCTTTTAAACATAGTCATTTTTAATGCCCATGTTATTCATGGGAAAAGTGGAGATATATTATCTTCAGTTTAGATAGGGTCTGGTTGAAAGTATAACTGTAAGGCATCATGAACAAAGACCAAAATAAAGCAGGCTTTCCTTAGGCCTCAGGCCTAAGCTTCCTCAGGCTTCGAGAACAGCAATTCCGAAAGTACATTCTAGATCAGAAAAAACTGTTCTGACTCAAAGGTGTGCAGTTTATTCAGCAAATAAAATTAGGAAAGTCTCAGTATTACTGCACTGACCGTTATGTAGGACTGTGCCAGCACCTTGCTTTAAAAATTTGTATACTAAGAACTTCTAGCGATTGAAAAAAATTATTCAGTTAATTTTTATCTTTTATTATCTGCTTGTCTTTAATAGTATTCTAAATAGTCTTTAGAATTCTTTACTGTAATAATTTATTTACAATAAATACTGTTATTTATACGTTACAAATATCCTAACCAAAGATTATCAATAAAACCTTTTACTTAATTATCCACAACATTTATTATCAAATAACTGTAAATTGTGTAATAAGTATTAATAGCTATAAAAAAGTTATAATACAGTTATTATCATTATACTTAATAAGAAGCAAATCAAGGTTACTATCAAGCTCTGTGTTAAAAAGCTCATATTTCTTATTTTATGACTATAAAAATGGGTAAGATCATATATAAGGTCATATTTTAAGACAGTTGTAAGCACTGAATCATAAAAGTAAAAAAAAAAAAGCAAAATTACAATGCATTGACCAAAATTAAATTGCACACATTTATAGCTTAGCGTTAAATGAAAAAAAGAAACCAGTAAGGGGTTAAGAAAAAATGAGAAATAAAAAAGAAGTCAATCAAAAATAATCTGCTACATTAAACAATCAATCAACATAGTAAATATTTTTCAAAATAGTTCTTGGAGATCATTAGCAAAAAATAAGATTTTTACTTATTCAAATCTCTTTGTTTCTTCTGGTTTTGATGTAATTTGTAAAATAATTTAAATAAATCTTGTAGGCTATTTTTTAACTCTTTGGCTTACACAGGCTGACCTACTGCCACAGACATTAATATTTAATCTCTGGGGGCCAATTCCTTTGGCTCTCCATTTAGCTCCTTGTGAACTTTTATTTTTCAACAAATTTCATTGGCTTTTATACAAAACAAAAGCTGACTTGTAATTTCAAACAACTGGAATAACAAATATTAATACAACACACATGTTGATCTGAGAAATAATTAAATAAGACAATGCACATTCCAACCCCTGTAGGGAAAGAAACCCACCTTGTGACGTTCTGGTCACCACACCACCCCTACCATTCCTAGCCCTGAAGCGCTTTACTGGGAAAGAAAATGCACAACTTGTTTCTTGTTATGAGCAGATTTAAAATTACAATTTCACTGCTTTGTTTTCTATTTACTACAATTTTATGAATAAGTTAACAGCCACAAATGTTTATGGGGCAGAACATGGGAAGAAAACTGCCATTCTGCTATTGCCATGTAAAGGAATAAAAACAATGATGCAGTAATTAAGTATTGGGTTGAGAGAAAAATGGTAAATTCAAAATCATTTATTACATAAATTTAAAAATCACTATCTCACTGTATATTTAACCTACCTCAATTGGCAAAATTATTATGTATATGAAAAAAAAACCGAAAAATCACAACTTATTTTCTAATAAAAAATTCAATAGAAGGTAGATGAACTTACCGTTAGGAACGATTTTCAGTGTGATTGGATTTCCACTTCTGCAGCAGTGATTAAGCCATGCAGTAGTATCCCTTCTAGTATAACCTGCTACTTTTTGGCCTTGTATTTCAAGTAAAACATCACCTTCATTAAGTACACCATACACATAATTAACTTTGTTCTGATTGACATCAGTCACGTAAGCAAATTCACCATCATCTGATCCACCACCAATTGAAAAATTTAAAGTACCATCTGGCAATGGAGACAATATAACTTCACTAACACTCTGCTGCCAGTGCTCTTCTGATTTTGAAGTGTTCACGTTTAGGTTTGGCCACTTCTGGCCACTTTTCAGCATTATGATCAAGACAGCATATTTTATAAACTTTCAAAATCTTCCTCATCACAGCAAAGCAATGCGAAGGATGAACCTTCTGCAGTATTTTATCTGAAAAAATGTTTATAATAAATAATTTAACATTTAATTTAGTAAGCTAAATTGCAAATACACTAGCAGCATACTAATTGAAATAGTATATTAATAAATAATAATGTAAATTATTTACAGTAAAATTACTACAAAAAATTACACGAAATACAAGCATACCATCTAACAACAAACTAAAAAACATCCTCTGTCTACGTGTTATGGTCTCATTTATTACATAATAAATATGAAACTGTTTAACGGGTTATCCATCTTGTTCTAATTAACTTCTTTTTTCTTTCAATTAAGTTACTATTAGATTTATGATACATATGAAATACAGTCATGAACATGGTTTTTAGATCGATTCTATGGTGAGGCCAATGCAGTAACAAAGCTCTATTAAAAATTATTACTAAGCCATTAACTTCAGTTTATATATCGCAGATGAAGAGGTAATAACAAAACTTTACAATAAGATATAACTGAAGCACTAAGAAAGATCCCACAAATCAAGAAAAATTGGATGGTACTGCAAAATTCTACATTAGTGTAAAGAGCTATTAATTATGTTTTAGTTTTTTCATATAATGAAGAAAATGTAAACTACACTGATTAATAAGTATTAAAATATTTATTGAAGACTACTAATCGCTAAAAACTAAATTAAATCCATTTCAGAGTTTTTTCATACATTTTCTTAAAGGTTAATATTATTCATTTATTAACTTATTAAGCGGTTGACTTTAAAAAAAAAGAAAAAAGAATACACAATAATAACTGCAGAGATGATTTGAAGTAAATTAGCCGTACACAAAACTAATATCAATTCGTGCATTTTGTTTTTATAATATTACTGCCGAAAAATAAAACGTTATTCTTAAAAATTAAAACTGAACTGTTCTTTCCCTTATAAACTTATTACAAATAGCCTTTAAATAGAACGCATAGCATTTAAGTGTTATTTGTTTCTGTAATCAGCAAAACATCACAAAACAAATATTTAACAGAAAATAACACAACGTCTTTTAGTTACATCAATACAATCTTATGAATCATTAATATTACATTTGGAACGGTCATAAATATCGATGACGACTATTAACAAGAGAGTATGTTAAGTACTTGCAAAACTTTATAATGAAAAAATCTACTAGTTTCTTAATTATTAAAATAAAAAGAAAGTAAAAATATTATTTTACCAACACTTACCTTTAGTTACTTGACATTCGAAAGTAGGTCTAACCCTAACCTATCAAAATTAAATTGTCACATCAATACTTCAGTTAAATTAAACACAACACACAAACAATGTCTGGAGTTAACCCCAACACAAATAAAACAAGGGAGTTTAACAGTACCACACAGTAATCAATGTCGAAAACGAAACAACAACAATCACATCTTACGTTTCTATTTACAGTTCGTAACGTCGAAACTGAACCGGAAGTAAAATGGTGTAATCAAGCGAGCCAGGATCAATTAACAATTCGAACTGTTTTCGAACAGTTACGAAGTAAAGATGAAACACTTTTCTGCCGTATGCTCTTAAGTCTTAACCTAATGCTAAAACCTAGTGGAGATCGTGAACTACTCATCTGATTGCATCGGCAACGCACCGAAATATTTTATATAATTAGCATAACAGTTACAAGTAAATATTTGAATGAGAAGTCATTCGGCACCGCAATTCAAATATTTCTTTCCTAGAATTTCTACTAAATTCGTTTGACTGTTTCGTTGTATAGCAATAAAAACATATAATTTTAACGTATCTCCATAAACGCCACAGAAAAATTAAAATTACTGAAAATAAACGGCAACCATCGTTAGGATTAATGTAACTGAAATAAGCTTGTATAAGTAATTCTAACAGTTACCGTGAATTTGGTGTGCCATTAATCACAAAGCCATATCCAGATTATTAGTCACTAATGACGCAATTCCTAACACAATAGATATTGTCAATTTTGAGGTAAAACTTTGAAATTATTCACTTACCCTTACAGTGAAACAAGAAATTCAGATAAATTGCTAATAAAAAAAAATCAGTCTGTAGTTATTTTACGTTTCTTTTTTGTTAATTGTTTTATAAAGAATTCTTTAAAATATAATGAAGTCTCAGCTTCCAGAGAAAAATATAGTTTTAATTGCACAAGACAAAACATCATTTATCTTGCATGTTTTTCTTCATCATACTCCTTAAAAAAGAATTTCCCCCATAAAGACAGTGTGCTTCTTCTAGTTTGAGCACAAATTAATTCATGTTCTTTACTTGGTTGTGAAGAGTAATGCTAAATAAAAATTATGTATTACCTATTATACATATTTTATCCTTTCAACATCTACATATACAATACATATGTATCTACATATACATATTTTAATTATCCTTTCAACATCTGATGCTGCCAATTTATTGATGCTTATACTTCTATATTCTTCATTTTCATCCCAACTATTTTCTTTGGTTATATAAACCATTGATTTCTAGGATAATATGGATGCTAACAACTTTGCTTTTCAGCAAAATGGTTCCTAAAAAAAAATTTCTAAATACTGTTTTTCATGATTGTATTTCAGGTGTTTTAAACATTGTAGATGACAAATAAATAAGAATAGATATCTCCTGAATTTTCAAAGCGCTTTTAATATTATAGATCATTCATTCTCAAAGTGGACAATAACACCCAAACAAAAAAACTGTTTTAAAGTAAACAAATTGTTGTTCAAAAGAAGATAATTTCTGAGTAAAAATTACAAATACTATGCTTTCAAATGGTGAAAACATTCTCTGGTTTATCAGTTGATCAGTCACCATATAGTGCATTCGTTCTCAATGTGGACGATAATGCACCCTTGTGTGTGCACTGGTGGCCTTCAGGGTAAGCAGTAGAAGGCTCACAGAAAATTGGGGAGGGGGGCATTCAAGTGGTCTAGATTAACGGTTGATTAAAAAAAAAAAAAAAAATTATATTTTCCTGATATTTCAAACTAAAATGTAAAGAAAAATGTCAATTCTTCAACTTAGAAATAGGATAAGTCACATTTAAAAAAATAATTGCAATTGCTGATTTTAAGAGCACATTTTAAAAACAGCAATTTCAATTATTTTTTTTAACAGATGGTAAGTTTAAAAATTTTGGGGGCATTGGAAAATTTTTGAGTCTCAATATGATGAAAAAAATGGCCGAAAAAAAATCTTTATTTTCTGAAATTTTCAAGTTTGTCAACTCAAACAAATTTCTAGGATCACCATTAATTTATCTCTGAGATGGTAAAATCATCTCCAAAACTGGACCAAACTATTATAAAGTTAAGATCTTTCAAAAAATTTGCTAGGTTAACCATATTATAAACAGTCGTCTGCAAAGTTTCAGTGTTTTTATTTTCTAGTTTTAATTTTTTTTTTTTAATAAGTCATCACATTTAAGAGGTATTAAAATTAAAAAGAAGAACAAAAAAACACTGTAATTTTTATCCCTGTCAAATTCATCACATACTTAAATATATCTTTGTGTGACCCATACATTTATCATTGTCATTTTTGTGAGTAAAAATATATCTAGATTTTTCCTAAATAAAGAATTTCATAACTATTTTTACAAGGAATGAAGATAATACTTATAGGTCATCAAGATGAATTGTGTTTAATAATTTCATGTTTCCTTTAACCTCTACAGTAGCCTAGAATCTTCCACAAAATTGTGGCAAGATTTTTCCACATTTAAAATGTAAACAAAATAATATTTCACATTTAATTCTTTCTAATCTTTAGACAGATTTAAAAAAAATATAATTAGTGCAAGAATCAATTCATTATTATTGTTTTAATATTAAATTGATAATTAACACTACAATTAACTAAGTCTTGCTACAATATTAATTTTAACTAATTACTAACTTTTGTCATACTTAAACATTTAATTATGACATACATAAAGCCAATAAATTATTTTATTCTACTGTATTGAAAGAAACTTATATATATCAACATTAAATAATTTATATCATTGTACCCAAGGGATACTTGACTAATGTTAATTGTTTCTTTTTTAAAAAAAATAATTTTTAACCACTACAAGTAGTAAATAATAATAAAAAATTTAGTAAAAATAACTTTAACTACTATAAAATGGTGTCAGTAGTAGCATAACAATCTATTAATTAATAATATTAAAACATTATATTTATAGTAATTATTTATTTGTACTTTCTACATATATTCTGTGGTTGTTTTGATTAAGTAGTGGATTACTTCATTCTCAAATTTAATGAAATAATCATGGAATTTATTTAATCGATGCAAAGGCTCAGACAAGCCTATGTAGGGTATTATTGACAACATAATATTATATAATTTAAAAGAAGAAGGAAAAGAGTAATACAGCATTCCTAGATATAAATAAACATACAGCATCAGAGATAAATAGATGTCATAATGTATTCAGTAATATTAAATCTTATAAAGACTAAACAGGGATAACAGGGGGGATTTTATTGTCTTAAAAGACAACAAAATTTATTCTAGAAATGATACTTGGGATAATTTTTTTAAATTTACAATATTTGTCAGAAAAGAATCAATTATTGCATTTTAACCACTTTTTTTTTTCAAAACATAAAAAACTCAACTCATCTTTATGTTTTTTTTTAATGTTTTAAGAAAATATGAGTTGTAATAACCAATGATCCTACTAAATTTATCTGTCCACAGTTTAACTTAAGGCACTCAGAAGTTTAACAAAGTGATAAATTCTGTTATTTAACTATTATTTTAAATAATGAATAAGAGCAACAAGCCATTTACTAACCAATGAGATCTTAAAGATTGAACTCCAAAATGCTTTCTTAAGGCTCAATCTAGAAAGCCGAAGGGCAGAACATATTGAAACCTCATTGAACAGAATTACTTCAGGAATTTATTTTGAATTCTTTTAATATCATCAATTATACATTAATGAAAATGTTGCCAGACTGACACTACAAACTGTAATTTGCTTCTAACAGTTTCCTTATATAATCTTAAGATGATACCAATATTACAAAATTACTTGCAGTTACAACAGAAAAAAAACCACAGTACCTGTTAGCCTCTTTATGAAATAAGTTTACTGACTTTTTAATTTTAAACATGAATCCATTATAACAAGATATATCATACCATCAAATCAATTCCAGCATATGCTACAACTGCAAACTGAAAAACTTGCAATTTTTCTGCCTAGCAAAGAGTGTGAATTTAATTTTTAGAATATTAAATTGTGACATGTTTGATTGCACTAATAATTTATTCGATTCAGGTCTTGCTCCAGTTCAAGAGATCAGTCTTTATAACAGTGAAGAGACCTATAGAGTTTTATATCTTCTGCATAAAACTTTAGTATACTTAATAATTTAAAGCAGACCACAGATCATGAGATAGTCAAGGTTTGAGCTAAAACATATCTCAACAATTCATAAGATAATGAGATCTTATTTTTCATCATATGATATGGTTCATGCAACGTTATACTAGTTATAAATTTTAAACATTGGTATTAATTCATCTGCAAATCTGTATATAATGTTGTGCAACAGAACTTTAAAATTCAAAGAATCAAATACTTTTTTAAAATCTAAATATGCAATAAAAATATAGTCCTGAAAATCAAGATCATATGAAACAAATAAGATAAATTAAAATCAGTGGAGTGAACAGGTGTGAAACCAAATTAAAATAGTGAAAAAAAAACATCTTAATGCATTCCAATACTCTATTATAAAGCATATATTCAAATACTTCAACAAAAGAGTTCAAAATAAAAATTGGTAAAAAATTTGCAATCAGATGACTGTTACCAAATATAAGTGTAGGTCTAATTTTGTAAATTTCCATCTCTTCATCAAGTTACCAGACTTTAAAGATAGATTACAAATTAGTTGTAAATGTCCAATCAGAATATACCTTTACACCATTAAGGTGTAAACAAATACAATATCTAGACCACCAGAAAGTGATTTTTATGTACTGTAGTTCAATTAAAGCAATCTTCTTACAATAATCAAAATAAATTAGGATCAACTTCCATATCAGAAAATGGATTTATTAGTAGCAAAATGTATTAATTATACTAATTTAATTTATTAATGCAGTTATGTTTTATGCTCTGTAAATTTTAAAACTATAAAACCAAATTATTCAAAAAAATATTTTCAACCAAGTATTTTCAATACATTCCAGTAAGGTTTAAAGATACATTTAAAAAATGAAAAAAACATACAGCTAAGATTTATTTCATATAGGTAGACTTATTTCTACAGAGTATAGTTTGTAGTCAAATCTAAAATTAAATGTTAGTAGATAAATTATGGGATTTCCTTGAAATATTAACTCAAAAGACAGTTTTATTTGGGTTTTTAAGTTAGTACATGGATTCAGAACCACTAACTTTGTAATTAAAAACTAACTAAAGGAGTGAAGTAAAATAATAAAGGATTTAAGTTACTGAATTTTGTCTCTGACTTATGTCAACAATATCAGAGTAAACCTGAGGTGTCAACAATAAAATGGATCTTCACTATTAAGTTAGATATCATGTAAAAGGTATATTATTATAATTATCATTTATTTGCTGGAGTAATGGTGGTCTATAGTATACTGATATATGTAAAATATTTAAGGTAAGCAGGCTAACCAACTAAACTGTGGTCCTTCAATTCTGAAACAGTTAATACATATTAATTTACATGTCAGGGTAAAATTTCTGAAAAATATCCTAAAATTAAAAAAAATTTTTGAATGATAAAACATTAAAGAGATAAAGTACAATAATTAAGAAGAAAATTGCAATATCAAACTCTGTATCATGCACAGATTATTCCAACTGAAACCCAGATTTACAGTCTAATAGGAAATGCTCTCAGTTAACAGAAAAAAAATCATTTGAATTATTTTCTCAAAAAATAAACTAAAATGAATGCCGTGAAGTTGAAACACAATGAAGTTGAGAAGTTTAAGGTGCCCTGATATGAGAAACAAGTAACTAAAAAAATCACATAACCATTCTCAAGATTAAAAAAAAAAATTATGGCAATTTACTAGGGAAAGTGAGTTGTAAAAAGTTTTCTTTCTATTGAGTCAAATATACTGCTAAACATCTACATACAAGCCCATTGAAATACAGGTGTTGTTCAGTCCTAGAAGATACCTCTGTTCATCATAGAAACTAGTTTTGTTTATATATATATAAATATATTAAATAAATATTAATTATTTATAGTTATCAGACACATATAAAGTAAGATAGAACTCACAATTAATCCAAGTGTTAAAAATCCATTTTTTCACTCAGAAGGCGCTTTTAGATCTCTTGGGTCCATCATCAGTTGAAAGAGATTATAATCAATAGATAACAATTTTCATCCGGAGGTCCCGGGTTCAAATCCCGGTCAGGCATGGCATTTTTCACACACGCTACAATTCATTCATCTCA
>JAAAKQ030259154.1:0-10790 GCA_010016005.3 Zanna intricata | reverse complement strand
AACTAAAAATCATATGGATTTAATACTAGTAGTGCCATCTATGTGTCAGCCTATGAACTTTTCAGCCCACCTGGTAAAGTTCCCAGTAAAAGGAAAGCAACACAATTTATTGAATACGCAACCGTAATTACACATTATTCAATTTTAAAAAGATTTCAGATATCCATTTACTCTGCTTATTACAATTACAAAGCTTGTATGCAGGAGATGTTCACTCCTACAAACTAATACAGGAAACGCTAAAGTATTTATTAATCATAAAAATAAACGATTGCGCATTTTAATAAATAAACATACTTTAACATTATACTTATCAGCAAGTGCTAAAATAGGCATAATTGTTAGATGACTTATTCTAATTTGGCCAGTATAGAAATATCGTAGGAACTCTCCGAAGATGGCAGCGCATGCTGGAGTCTCTTTTAATACCACTCTGCTTTCATGAGATTCACTCCACCGAGGATTCATTAGCATTACCTTAAAAAAAGAAATTCCAAAGACACTGAAATATTAGTTTAAAACAGATGAAAATATCAAAGTAAAATTTAATCTTTTTAAAATAACATTTTTGTTCCAAAATAATTAAAATAATGATAAGATCAGTAAAAAATTCGGTAATTTTATTTCATAATCATTTTCAAAGTATTTCAGTACATTATTGTCTGGATATCAACGTACTTATAAATAATAAACAAAACTAATAGTAAGGATAAGAAATATTATAGCTATCAGGGTAACATTTTTTAATGACATGTGCTCACTGTGCTGTTAATTTTATATGAATTTACTGAAGTAGTATCAAAACACTACTAGAGTAAAAGTGATAATTTTTTTTTTTTTACAGATTTGTAAGTTACTTAAATTATTTTATAATCTAAATGGTTGGTTATCCAAATATAATTTAAAATGAATAACAAAGAGTTATTTTGATAATTGCATTAATCTAAGTAGAAATAGTCATACATTCATAACGATAATTCTACTTATCTCGTTAAAAATTTACCATTTATTTGTTAAGACCACTTTGTTCAGTAATGGAAACTGTTGATTACATTTAACAAGATTTTTTTTTCTCATACCTTTATCAGCATTAAAATTTTCTTATTTTAGTAAATTTTTGAGCATCTATGAGATTACAATCCAGTCCGTGAGCTTTGTTAACACTTAGGCTATTTCTTACATAATAAAGTAGGGTTTATTTTGATTACGCAAATTATTTTATTTTACAAAGCGACTGATAAAACATCACTCTGATGAGAAATTTTGTTACAAATTTAATTTCAAGATGAAATTTTTATAGATGCAGATATAAAAGACAATAAATATGCAAAAACAGCTTAGAAACTAATGACAGCTATATTGGTTTTTATAGTTAACAGCAGGTAATAAAATAGAAAGTCTTAATTTATGATTAACCGTGTAAATTTAGATTTTGATTTATTAAATAACATCTAAGAAGGTTTGAAAAGACAACTTGTTTGTTTTCAATCATTAAACTATTTTTTTTAGGTTGCAGAGCATCCCTTGGAAATTAAAATAGCTATATATAATGTCCAGTAATAAGTAAAAATCATTTTGAGTTTTTCTATTCTGGTGAAAAAATAATTCAAACTCTGACAAAATACTGCCAACTTTTTAATTGTCAGAATATCTCCTAGCAATAACATGATTTAGAATCTAATTGCCCAGTTTGAAAGAACTTGATCAGTCGGCAATCTTTCAGGAAGAGATCCTAAGCGCACGTGACAGCAGTGAGGAGGAAATCTGTACAGCAGTGTTCTTGAGAATTTTAATTGTCTGCCCCTACCCATCATCATTCTACTTAACAGGGCATCACCATAATATCATTTCAGAAGAAACTGTATTTAAAAATATTTCTATACAAGATATAAATGGTTGAAGCTTTACTACCTGAAGGTAATCCAGCAGCACACCATTCGATTTTAACACCTAGCTGTTGATAACTTTTTCAGCTTGATAATGAGAGATAAGAGACCAGTTTTCATATTAACAAGCATATCAAAAAACAAAACTGCAAATTTTGGGGTACTGAGAATCCCAGGGAATTACATCAGTGTCAATCGCAACTCCAAAGATGCAATGTTTGGTAAGGTATTACGAGTGAAAATTATCAGCTCCTATTTCTTTAAAAATGAGGAAAGTCAGTCAGAAAGAATCAATGGGGCCATGTACAGAACATTTCAAGAAAAAACATTACGTCTAGCGGTAAAAAATAATCAGGAGGTGTGGTTCCAACAGGATGGAACTACTGCAAACACTTCCAAGAAAACAATGAACCTTCTTCGAGAAATTTTAGATGAATGAATAATTTAAAAAAAGTGCTGAATTTCTTTGGCCTCTGGATTCACCTGATTTGAAGGCACCAGACTTCTTATGGAGCTACTTGAAGGAATGGGTTTACATAAATAAACTTCGAACAATTCAAGAACATAAAGAGAACATTCAAGCCAAAATCTGACATTTAGGACCTCAAATCTTGCATACTATTATGGAAAATGCTGTGGAAAGAGCTAATGTTTGTGAATAGGAAAATGTTGGTTATTTGAGGGAGCTGTTTTTTTTTTATACATAATACTGAAAAAAAAATCCATTAATTATATTTCCAAATAAAATTATAAAAAAATTATTAAAAAATGTGATTGTAAAAGCTATTTGTTTTATATCATTCAGTCTTTCAGTGGCTATTCAGTATTATGAATGAGCCACAAATTTTTTTAGAATATACGGCAAGAATTCAAAATAAATAAATCACTAATAGATAAAATTACAATTTAATAAAAAATTATATTATTATTTACCTGGAAAACTTCACTGGAAGCACATAATATTAGTCTGTGTGCAGGATATTCTACTCCTCCCACAACAAGACATATGTCATTCATCAGCCTTTCAGCATATAATGTAGCAATTTTAACCAATACATGATTTGAATTATCAATCTGAAACCGATGAAACATTTTTTTTTCAATCTTAAATAAAAATATATGTTTTATAATGTAAATCAGAAAGTCTATGTATAATTTACATCAAAACAGGGTGATATTAATGATTGTTCTAACAATTTTTTAACTGAAATCTTTGAATTACTTAAGAGGCAAAACATTTTCCTGGGTAACTCCAAGACAGGAGAATTAACAAGATTTAATCAAGAGCATTTCATATTTAATAGCTTCATTTTTTTTTACAGTAATATTTTTTAGATGGTGATTAAATTACATTCTGTAAAAGATAAAATTTTTTAAAGTTATCTGCTACTTAAAAGAAAATTTTTTTTTAGTGCAATTTTTTAAGATTATTGTCAGAATTTTAATTAAAAACCATCACAACTTTATCTATTATCTTATAAGATTTTTATCTTTACACATAATTAAAGCCTTTTTTAAAATTTCAAATGGGTTTCCTGTCCCCATCTTTAAGGCATCTACATCTTATCTTTTCAAGAGTTGGTTAGAAAGTGTATGTATTTATATATACTCCCTTATTTATTCTTATTTTTATTTTGGCATTGTGATTAATAGCGGTTACAAATATGTTTTTAAACATAAAAACTGTGTTCTTTGAAAATTTGTGAGGTATAAAAATAAAAATGAAAAATTGCAATTTTATGATAATACTGTTTGCAATCAATAGGATAAAAATTTATCATTTTGTAATAATAGCTGTAAAAATCTCCTTTGTTTACTATAAAAAAATTCTATTTAATAGTTTTTAATTCTTTATCAGAATAAATTTGTTCCTAAAAATCTAAGTACTGACATACGTATACTTTTTTTAATGTTTCATTTATTTTTTTCATATCTTAACTTTATATTGGTACTTTTAATTTACTAATTTTTCAATAATGCAATCAATGATATATAAATCAAAGTTCATATACAATTTAAAATTAGTTAGTCACAGCTTAAAATCACTTATGATTAGTAATATTTAATTTATGCAACTTTTATGAAGATAAAAATAATAATAATTATAAAACTTTAAATTATGATAACAGTTTTAACAAATATTTTGTAAAGTATTTGTAATTTTCAGATGAAGGTGGAATAAAATCAATGAAAAGAAAGCGATGCTGAAACGATAGTGAACTTAGGTGTTGGATAATGTCACATGAATCATTTAAACTTAATAAAAATTTCAAATAAATCTTAAAATACATTTATTACTATTCCACAAAAACCTAATAGCAATAATGAGTTGATGCCAACTCATTAACAATAATAAGTTGATGCCAACTCATTAACAATTATAAGTTGATGCCAACTCATTAGTGCTGTTGGGACTATTATTAGTGCCTGTACTATCAGCGCACTGAAAGTACAATTTATTAAGTAAATATGGTGCTATTTGGCATTAAAAAATTAATGATTTTGTATGAAGGAGTTTTCTTATAAAAATAAACAAATTGACTGGCTAAATATAAAACTTGAAATTTTACCGATAACATACAGTTTACAAAATGACAACAAACAAAAGCGTCTGCGAAAAATTCTACATTAATTGAAAGTATCCTTTCTATGATAATAATTAATGAATCAATTTTTTCTCAAACATACTCCGAAAAATTAGAATATAAAAACCCATGAGAATTCTTTGAAATCAATGAATATAAATAAAATAATTTAAGTAATGCAATAAAATAATATTATTTTACTATTTACTGAACAACTAATAATTATTTCTAATTGTAAAAATAAAAAAATCCCCCAAAAATATTTTCTTTAGTATTTTATTTATTTTTTTATAGATTCTTAAATAACAGTTCATCATTATTCCTCATTTTTTACCTAAACTTAACATAAAATTATTAAAATGTAAACCGCTGAACATTTTTTTTTCTACATGTGGATGAGATAACACACAATAGATATATTAATATACACCAAAGTGCAATGTTATCCTAGAAAAACCAGCAAATTATTATTCAATTTTTCCCCCAAAAATATTTTCTTTAGTATTTTATTTATACATTTTTATTTTTTTTTATAGATTCTTAAATAACAGTTCATCATTATTCTTCATTTTTTCCCTAAACTTATCCTAGAAAAACTAATTTTATCCTAGAAAAACTAGCAAATTATTATTCAATTTTTTCTCAAACATACTCCAAAAAATTAGAATATAAAAACCCATGAAAATTCTTTGAAATCAATGAATATAAATAAAATAATTTAGTAGTGCAATAAAATAATTTTTCAAATCACAATACTAATAAAATGCTAATGAACTTTTAGTTCACATGATATTACCCTTTTTTAGTGAACTAAATGCACTGAAATTTTACCAGTAATGTTAAGTAATTTTCTGAATTTTATGTAACATTAAAGAAGACTTCAGCGATTTATCATTTTACAATTTTAATTTTGTAAAAGTTCTAAATACATCCTTCATCCAGTTTTCAAACGTCTCATATTGTTGTATGAGAAAGATATCAAGATATTTAACATTCATTCTCTATATTTACTCTGAACTATCTGATTTCAGTAAAACTTCTGATTTATGATTTTATTTTAATTACATAATAGTATTAGTAATAATAAAATTATTATGCAGTGTGAAAATGTTTTAATTATATTCAAAGAATTGTCTGTGAACTCATTTATATATATATATATATATGGGCAAGGCATCATTGGTATATACTTCCATCAATTCCTGTAATTGATGCACATAACATCGTAAATAAAAGGAGGATATAAACACCCTCCATTTTTTAAATTTAAAAAGAAAAATTTACACAATTTTAACGTAAATTTTCGATTGAATTAGAATAAACTTAAAGACCTTAATATAAGTGCTGAGGTCCTTTATTAAAAAGAAAAACTTTCTTATTTTTTATTTATTAAATACAACTTTTATATTCTCTGTTATCATAATCAGGCTTAATAACAAGTCATTAAACGATTAATGAACTGATAATTTATTTACTCAAAATGATAATGCAGAAAGAATTTTACGTGATAATTCAAATTTACCTTTTTTTCCATTTTATTATTTATAATTAAAAAAAAAAATCATAAATGTTTTAATGTATAAAGAAAAATGTAATAAAATATTATTGTTATAAATCATCAGTAAAATGTTAATGAAACGTGAAACATTAATACTAGTAAAAGTACCAGTGTTAACATCGGTAGAAGAACATCACATTGCAAACTAGCTTTTTGTTAATGTCATTTCGATCATAATAAAAAAATAAAAATAATTTTAATTTTAAATTAACATCTTAAAATAAGATATGTAAATTTCTAATCGAATAAATCAATGCGATTCAATGTTACCATATTTAAATAATAATAATAATAATAATAATAATTATTCTTTGTGTGACCTAATACCTAAAAATATTCCATCAATTTGCAACATAAATATTAATTCTCATGCATCGATAACTGCTATTAACATTATTTTTTTATTATAAATTTTTTAATACTAAAATGCTTAACAATACTTTATTATTGATTTTTTTTTTTTAAATATAAAATTAAAACAATATAAAAAAAAAAATATATAAAGTTGTCCTACTAATGTCGTCATAAAAAATAAATAAGAGAAACTTCTACTTCAATTTCCTATTACCATAATGTTACCAAAGTAAAAAAATTAAATATGCTTCCAATATACAATTTATAATTTTAGTTGAGTCAAAATTCCAACTAATTTTAACAATATAAAGACAAAAATAAGATACGATTGAAATGACAGGGTGAATAAAAATGACAAAAATATTTTTTTGTCATAGCAAAAAATTTTGGTTTTCAGATTTCAACTCAAATATTCATTTTGACCATCTCACCATTTTGGAATTAGGACTGTTGTAACATCTAGTTATGCACTTCCCCTTTTGACTGCAATTGACTGAAACATATGTGTCCAAAATCAAAAAATATTTGGATTTTTCAACTTTTTCTTAAATGCAGTAAAATAAGCTCTCATTAAGAGCTTTTCAACGATATATTGTAAGTGGTACTTATTTTCATTGGTTCCAGAATAATAGTCAAATAAATAAAATTTTAATCAATGAAATATTATTTCATGTGGACCAATCACACATCTATATTTCATCTAGAGGAAGGGAAAATAATATAACTGCGCTTATATAACTGAAATTTTTAACACGTTATAATACAAGGATAAACTTATCTTTTATGTTTTTTGATTTGAAAAATTGAATAAAACAGGTCCCATAATTATGTCTCCTTTAGTTTTCATGATATCAAACATAAAACAGAAAAATTCAGTGAAGAAAAATATACAATAACTTTGTTAGTACTAAATGTAGTAATAAATTAGTAGATTTTATTACCAAAATTTGTAGAGAATTTAGTTCTGAGAAAATTGATTAATAAAGTCTATGAAAAACAAACAAAATAGCTGTGTTTTAGCACAATAAATTAAGACTATTGAAAAACTAAAATATTTTTAATTTACATTAAGAAAAAACCTAACAGTAATGATTAAGATTTATCCAGTTTCCTTCATCTTTTCAGATCAATTTCTATTTTTAAAGGTGGAGTAGCATATATAAATGTTCCAAAATTACGATCTAAATAATGTATTATTATTTAACGATCAAAATAAAAGATTTATTAATACAAATTTTTTAATAAAGCAAAAGTCAATATAGAAGTCAAGAAATGACGATTCTATTATGGCTTATACATGTGTTCCCGTATTAAAATGGTAATTACACAACTTCCTATTACTAAGATGAATTTTATTTTATCTTTTTTTGTCACCCATTTTTCTCATCGATGAAACAATAGTTTTGGAGTAGTCGCATTATAATTTTTATGTTAATACTCTATAATGGCAATATATTTTAATACGATTGCTTTTCAAGTCATTACAATTTTAGAAAAATAAACCTACTATTATTATTATTACCAGACAAAGGTTGCTCACATAAATGTCATAGCCATTCTCAAGAATAACAAAGAGTTCCCTGTCCCTTAATTACTACAGAAAGTGAGGATTTAAATGGTTTTTCCTTACCTTCTTTATAAAGATGAATATATATAAAACCTCCAAACTTTTTGTGCTTTAAAATAAAAAACCTCAATTCAGTTCATCAAAGTGACAACATCATTACTTTTATAAAAAAATCAAGTCTACTAGTGAAACTTATACCAGGGGGTGATAAATATACATTAAAGTTAAAATAAACTTTTGAACAGATAGTATAAAACAAAATCTCTATCAAATGAATTACTGATTAGAACTTATGGATCGAATACAACTATTAAAATTTTTTTAATTAAATAAAGGTAGTTATAATTTCCAGGTTTCACCCAATAGTACAAGATCTAGCATCTGATTTTTAATGAAATTCTCAATTTAAATTAATAACTAATGATAATTTGATATATTACTGCCAGTTGCCTAGCAAAAATTAGTCGCAATTACCTTTAATTAGATACATTGTGATTAATTAATTTTAACAAATTGCAACTATATTTTTTTTACTGAAATTAGCATCATTTGAAAAAAAAATTATGAGAAGAATGTAAAAAAAAAAGGATTTCTAGCTCTTAGTTAGCCAAAATCTTTAAGTTGCCAGACGTAAACAAGTATGTTATCGTTAATTATTTACACTTATCGTGTTTTTCAACAAAAATTATATACTAAATTGAAGTTCAATTTTTTCTGTATATAAAAATGGCCGCAAATAGCGATTGCCATTATTTGGACTAATTATTAAAATAGATAGTCAATGTCTTTATTCAATAAACAAAATAAACATACTATACGTATAACAGTCGTGCTGCGTTCTTGTTTACAACATGAAGTAGTGTGCGCAATCCTTCTCTTATTCACACTCAACCAGTTACCAATAATGGTAACCACTAATTGCAGCCATTTTTTTTTTTTTTTTTTTACAGGCAACCAGTGTTATTGTGTACGTAAAAAAATTACGACTTCAATTGAATTTATTTTTTTTTAAAAACACAATGAGCATAAATAATTAACATACCTGTTTATAGCTGGCAAATCAGGAGATTGCAGATGACAGAGCTGGCAACCATTTTTTTTTTTCAAATGACATTTCAATTCACTAAATATAATTACAAATCGTTAAAATAAATTAATTACAATATATTTAAATAAAAGTAACTGCAGCTAATTTTTATTAGGCAACTCGGCAGTAATGTATTAAATTATCATTAATCATTCATTTAAATTGAGTTTCATTAGTAAAACAGATACCTGTGAAAATCAGCTGCCAGATCTTAAATGACTATATAATTTTTCAACTTTAATAAAACAGATTACTTTATTAAAACTTTATTACTTTATAACTTAATTAAAACAGATAATTATTTCTTTTTTATCTATGTTACGGCAACACAACTTTTTATAAAAAATAACATTAACTTAAAAAGTAGTTAAGTTTGAGTAATTTATACAGTACCAATTCAGTAGCTGAACAACTAATTCTTTCTGGATTTAGAGCTATTATGCTTTGTCTCGTAAAAAACATAATTTCTTAATCCAAAAAAATAAAGTATTTAAAAATGTATGAAAAAATTAATTTAATTATTATTTTTAATTTGACTGTTAAACTAATTTATTAATAAGAGATCTTATCAGATAAGTGTATCACAGCGATGAACGTAATAATCACACATCAGCTACAAGTTCACCTTTTAACTGAGTGCTGTAGAAACGTATTCTACAAAAATAACAAAGGACTACATATTTTTTATTTTTCTCTCGAGTCAATTCTTTCTTTAGTCCAAATGTTTAAATAATAAATGAAACGCATTGATTTTACTCCTAACAAGCATTTATTTATATAAAAATAGAACTTCCTACAAAGGAATGTAAAAATATATAGCATAAAAATATATGAATAAATTATAACACTTCATGTAATCAATTCTTTTTATTCACAATCTCTTTTAAGAGACTACATTTTATTTTTTTTAAGCATCATAATACAAAACTAATTATGTTTAGAAAAATAGATTAAATTCCTTTCTGTCCGAACCCAAAACCCTATAAAATAAACATAGTTTCATTAATAAAAAGCTGATTTATTTAGGAAAGTTTTAGGAAATATATGCTGTAACAAAAGCAGCGAAAGAAATAGTTAATTCATAAAAAACCCCTCTTTACAATATTTTGCTTGAAATGTTAGAAAACCATTACAACTACATAAAATCAGTTTCGGCATGCTGGGGAGCTGAAGGTAGATTTCACCAGTGCTAAAGTAGGGAATAAAAGAGACTTCCACCTTAAAATTAAGAAAAAAAATTGAGATTTATTCAATATAACAACGGTTGCATGTGAAAAAAAGTTTCACATATTTAGCATATGACAAGCCCCATCTTACATATCCAGCAACATATTGGTCATTCCTTACCTAAGGGTGGTCATATAAAAAATTGTTTCAAAATTTTAGGTTTGGAGAACCACTTTAAACCAATTTGATACTGTGCCTATTAAGTGAAGTATGATATTTTTTTTTGTCTTTGAAACCCAATTTTTTCCACCCCATGAGCCAATTATTTGTGAAATTAAAAGCCTTTAACTTAGATAGCAAGTATTAGGCTCTTATCCAAAGAATATTAGGAACTTTTAATTTGATATTTTACTTAATATGGATTTTATGGTGATATCTTGGCTTTTTTTGAAAAAGCCCCCCCATGGCCCAATTTTGCCCATTAACAAACTTGACCGAGATTTTGAGTTATTATATTTTATGTATCAATTTGCGAGTGGTTCAAAATTACAGCAGTGTTATGTTCGTAAGAAAGTGAAAAAAAAAA